>JZKD02S1705603.1:357736-377214 GCA_000966675.3 Picea glauca
TCCATTAAATTTATTATTGAAATAATTTATTTTGTATTCACTTTGAATTATAATACACTCATTACTTCACTTTATTATTTACCTTTTAAAATCTCTTAAACCACTTTAACTACTTGGACCTTTTGGGGCTTCTAGATGACATATGAGAGTCCTCCAACTTCGTAAGGCCATAACTCTCAAACCGTGAAGATTTATGTGAAGTTCCACATACCACCAGAAATGGAATGACAAGAACTATCCATATAGGATAGTTTCCCTAACAAATTCACTATTCTTCATCTCATTGTTCCACAATTAAGCATGGGTTCTCTTACTCTGCAAAGCATCTTCCCGTGAGGGATTTCACCATAAGGGGACCACTTTGGATTTCATTCATATTTACTTCTTATCAACCATGAAAAAACAATAATGAGTCATATTTACATCAAACAATATTGGGTCAATTACCCAAACCTTTGTGCTACGGGGCTTTCTTCAAGGGTTGACATCAATGACAACCAACCTTAATTAACAACCACAACTAGAGGATGTCATACAACTGGATGGGACACAAGTCAAGGAGGAGTCACCTCCCCCCGGGGATCCAACATTCAACACCTTCTTCTTGGCCACGTGGCCACACTACAACCCACACCGGTGATGTGTTTGACGCCTTGTTTTCTGCATGGCCACCTTTTGGCATTGTTTTGTTTTGTTTATGGTTATCATGGTCTACACTCTGCACAATTGTAATGGCCACTGTTAGGGGCTAGAATTTTTAACTTTATTTACATTAGTAGTAGTCTAAGACTTAAATTATGAAGCGGTTCAGCTGGCTGAGCTAGATTCACCCCGTGGCATCTCAGTGTTTACAACTTGAAACCATGGAAATTATGTGTACTCCTGGATTTTGACAGACTTTTATACAAAGATTACCTATAAAAAAAAATCATAAGGAATCAATATTTCATAAATTAAACCATAGCCAATATAAAAAGGATCTCATCAACCATGTAATCCTTATATCACATCACCACAACATCAAAATGAACATATCTGATCTTCAATAGTTCAAGGGGGTCCCACCTACTAGTATTATTTAGCTTTTATAATAATAGGCTTTAGAAACACTTTGCGGGAAAAACTTCGTTGACAATTTTAATCATAAAAAAACTGACGACTCCACAAGAAAATTTCTTTCCAACAGATTTAGAACTCAGAACTCATGGTTTCACAGACCAAGAACGGTGATTTTAGAATACATAACCAGAATAATTATGCAATAGTGGGAGGTGAGTGGATTTAATGGAAAGATGACCGAAAATTTGGGAATAATTGATGAAAAGTGTTAAGTATGGGGGGTTTTTACCACTGTATGCATAATCATTCAACTGGAATATGCTCTTAACTTTCAAGAAGGAAAACTTATAGACTTGCTCTCAAGATCTCAATGGATGAAGAAATGGCAAGAAGAAGCGGGAAACAACCAATTCCTTATAAGACAACAGTGGAAATATGTAACAATTTCAAGGGCCCTTCAGAGGAGACATCATAACAAATGTATAAGCTTGATGATCATTGGTTGAAAATGCTTTGTAGGAGTTTCACTGTGGTAGAATTAATCCAACATCCTATTTGACTGAATTAACCAAAGAAAATAAGAAACAAAATCACGACGAAAGTAAATTTACAGAAACTAAAACAATAGCAATGAAGACATAAATGAACACAACAAATAAATAAAAATTGACTTAGAAGGCATAAATCAAAGTACTATAAGCATAGAAAAGAATCACAAAAATTGAAACAGAGCTAGGCTACTAGTATACAAAAAAACAATCAACATTAGAAATTTTCACGCTGGCCCATTGCAATACTTCAAGAGAGGACTATCAGTGTTTTAGGTGAACAATTGTCTTTGTAATTCCCCTAGAATGTATGAATTAATGTCCAAGACAAAATTGATTTGGAAAGGACCCAACACTTGAAATTGTGATATAATTATCAGCCCTTTGATGCACATGATTAAATCATCAAGATAAGCATGGAGACTGACCAATTCATTGAAAGTTGTGTGTATAGGAATTTTAAAGGTGGTACTTGCATAAAGTAAACCATAAGGCAACGATTTGTAAGGAATAGTATCACAATTAGTAATAAAAGTGGTTTTGTGAACATTTGCCCCTTTTACTTTGATTCTCTTGTAACCAAACAGATTGTCAAGTAAGGGCCTTAACTATGACTCTACAACCTGTTGCAAAAATATTCCCATATTGAGAGGAGGGAAGGGATTTCTCATAATTTCTTGCCTGAAAGTTCGAAGACTAATATAGGTTCTAATATTATCAGTGGTTCTCAAGGACGGTTCCCAATTTGAAACCCACTCAGTGTGGACTGAAAAACACATTCCAGCCCTTAAGAAATCTCTCAACTCCCTTCGAAAGGGTGCTTCCAGTGTAGAGTTAACAAGTTCTTGTTTTTCCCTAGATAGTTTCATAATATGTTGAACAAGAGTTGCATCAGAACCACGAATATCCTCATAAGACCAAGAAAAAACCTTTTGATATTCACCAAGTAGCCCAGTGGACCCCATCTCTTCTTTATCAGAACATTGGACATTTATTTTAACATTTGTTGAAGATTCAGGTGTCTTAATGTCCGGGAGGATGGTTTCAACCACCTTCTTTTGTAGCTCCTCTTATTTTTGTTTTTCTTTATTGCCTACAACACTCAATGAAAATTAACTCTCAAGAGGAATCGAGCCCTCAGGAATCTCATTATTTTCTGTGGATATAATCTCCTCAGGATTAAGAGGTTCATTTTGAATGACAACACAAATTCTCTCATCGTTAGGGATGGCCTTCCAAGATCCATCCTTTTCAGGAATGTATGGATGATGTAGAGATTGAAAAGCACAATCAAGATTGTGAGGCAAGAGTTGTTGATTAGAAGAGGCTGCAAAGATAGCTAACCAACTATCCATTGAATTCATCTCCTTCTTAACATGAGTGATGTTGAAAGATAGAAGAATCGAGACAAGTGCCCAAATAGTTTGGGAGTATCATTCCATCAGCTTGTCACTAGGGGAGCATGTCTTACGTATCAGGTTCACAACAAGCTCATAATTTCTGAAAATTGAAAGGTGACCACAACCAAGATTAAGGGCATTCTCAATGCCTAATAATAAAGCTTCAAATTCAACGACATTGTTTGTACAAGCAAACTCCAACCTGTATGACAGATTATGGATTTTTCCTGCAGGGGAAACCAAGATAATACCAGTCCCATTACCTTCATTAGAGTGTGAACCATCAAAGTGCATATGACATAAATCATCATCTAAATCATTTTTTTCCAAAGGAATATTATCCTCTTCAGCAAAGATGGAATATACTCCTAGGTCTTCTTCAATGTAGTTTACGCTAGATTGCAAAAAACTCTCTATGTAGGGTGAAATTCTTCCCTCTCTAAGGACTATAATATTCTTACCATTCCAAGGGATGGATAAATGTGCCCTGTCAAGTGAGAGATATCCACCTCTTAAGGCTTTCCAATCTTTCCCCAAGATAATTGAGTAATTGCTTATAGGAATATCAATCACCTGAATGTTGAGGGTTGTCCTTATCTCAGGATGAGCACATAAAAGCAAGGTCACATCCTTAATCTCACCTATGGTTGTTTGTTGTAGACTATTATAGGAGAGCATGCTTCTGGAATTTTCATTTGTACAAGACAAGCCTATCTCTTCCATAATAATCTTTGACATCACACTTGGGCATGAACCACCATCGATGAGGCAACAATGGGCAATATTATCCATGATATTTATAGAAATATAAAAAAGGGGGATTTTTTTACAGAGTATCTAAAGTTATGTACACCTACTTTATTTACAGAAGAATCCTCTTTTTCTACCTCATCGAAAATATTGGCTATAATGGAAGCTTTTCCTTCCATGAATTGTTTCAGATGCATCTGTTGTTCAAAGACAACAACCATGTCTAGGAGGATTGCATCTTCTTTGATGTTGGCCAATGGATTCAAGATATTGTATTTGGAAGAGGGAAGAGGGGGAGTGATTTTTTTACTCTCAGGAGTTTTAGGAACCTGAGGCATAGTAGTGGTTGAGGATGAGCTCGAGCTAGAAGAACTACGAGGAGGGTCAAATTTACCCTTGGGAGCATACACTTTGTTCCTAGTATTAATAATCATGACATCCTCTGGCTCCACGAAATCTAGGACAACGATAGTAGATTCTAGTCTCTTACCAAAGATCCTATCTCTAACACTCTTATTTACCTCACATATGGTTTCTTCATGGTGCTCCTCGCAAAAGTTACACCAACTCCGAGGTAGGATAGCTTTAGGCTAAAAATTGTTTTCAACTAGATTTCTAAAAGGGGGTGAAGAAGAGGATGAATCTCCAGGGGTGAGAGGGGAAACAATACCCTTCTTTTCAAATGTTATCATACGATTGTTCATATCTTGTATTAGCTGTAAGAGAGAGGACATGTATGTCTATCTAACTGATTCTCCCTGGGGAAGACCAGTTCTTTCAAGTTGTTCTTCATACTCCAAGAAAGTATGGAGAGAGGAACCAATATTATCAATGAATTTTTACTCAAGCCTATGACGGTAGGGAGAATGCAATTCATTGTAGTAATGCATGAAAGAGGCTTGGTTCTGAGGGTGGATAAGTTCAGGGATTTGATTGTACAACTTGGTGAAATGCAAGTTGAAAGAATTGATGGTCTCACTATATTTATAAGTGACGTTATTGTATTCCCTTAACTTCTTGGTAGGGCTTTTGGATTTCCCATAAGTGGATTGGAACCAATAGATTAACTCCTCCCATGTAGACGTGATCTTAGGAGGAAGGTCAAAGAAATCGGCTACAACCTTTCCTTCCAAAGAATTGATGAACAAGAGCATGCAAGTGTCATTGTCGTTAGCCCCTATGTTACGAAAAGAATTATAAAATGCCACCAAGTGTTCATTTGTACTGACAGTGTTGTTTCCTGAAAACTTAGCCAAGTGCTCTTTAAACTTCGGAAGTGGGCAAGTAGCAGGTGATAAGTTAAGAGGAGAGGACACATGCCACAGTGTGGTTGTGGAATCTTCTTTGAACTAAAAAATTCCATACTTTTTGATGACTTTGGTGGGGTTTGTGGTAGATTGGATAGGGATATGGTGGATATATAAGCTACCAATCACTAATGACGATGAAGATTGAGAAGATGAAGCACTTCCAGTGCCACCAAAGCCTCCACTATATGTCATCTTGTGGGTGATAGGTGAGGGAAAGAAAGATGAGTTGGATAAATCAGATAAGGTCCTCCTTAGAGAACTTTGTTGGATAGATAACACAGCGTTTCTTCTTCCTATTTCAGCAATAGGATTGATTTCAAGTGACAAGCATCTTCTTCTTCTAGAAGCACAAGAATCTAAGGACATGAAAGAAAGGCCAAAACTGAAGAAACAAAGGTTACAATTGATTTCTAGGATGTCTATGTCTAGCTTCCAATTGTTCGTGAACACTAATATATCATTCAATTTCTGCCCAAGAACGGTTAGGCTTAGCACGGGTCCTAGAAGTGTCTAAAATAGTATGAAACAAGTTCAAAGCAATGATGGTCTGGTCTTGGAGATTGGGCTCAAGATTGGGCTTCCTTGCAACAAGAACAGCCATTAAAAACAAAACAGTCAAATAATCAATATTAGAAAACGAAATATGTATCGATGGGAATCGAGTATAAAAATTATCCAGAGAGATATCAAGGATCTCCCCAGTATGGTCACCAAATAAATGTTGAGGAAAAGATATGAAATGATCTTACTCAAACATTTTCAGATTTTGTTTGGCTAAAGAAAAATAGATGGGAATATCACCCTATGTTTATAGCCAACAAAAATAACATCCTAACTCACAAGTATTAATTACAAGTGCTTAGGCTAGTCTTTTATCAACAAAAAGCTTGTTGGAAATTCACTTTTTATGTAATTTTCTGAACATATCAGTTGCTGAAATAAATGTAAAGATAGAAGAAAAGTCACCAAGATCATAATCAAGACAGATGAGACATAAATCAATCCTTTATTTCATTCAAATTCACCAAAGAGTCACTTTATTTACAAAATATCATGCAAAACTTTTGTACCAAAGTCAAACTTAGACATCCCCGATGGAACATACAAAAGGACCTCTGACAGAAAACTAAAACTGAACTTTAAAAGCTGGATCATCTTGCCACATATTGTTTCCCACTCGAGTATGCACAATAGCCTTTTTCAGTCATGAAAACTATTTCACAAACAGACAAGTCTACACAAACTATCAAAGATAGATCAACACCTCTAAAAAACAAGTGTCAGAATGATGTGATTCAGCGCTGAATATTGATGTCTACAATAAGACCTTGCTATCATAAAAGAGAATTAGGCTTATGATGAATAAATGAATGAATGAAAACTAAACTATCTCAACATAAACTCAAAGAGAAAACCTTAGTATGCTTCAACTTCTATCCTCCTCTTGTTCCTCCCTTTCCTTTTTCTTTTAACAAATTAGAATTGGTTGAAGTAGTTGAACCAACTCATTAGTTAAGTTAATTAAAAGACTCAACTAACTTTAGTTAGGGGGAAGAGTAATAATTATAATAAGGGTCATAAATAAATAATAACTAGTAGGTGGGACCCCTTGTGACTCCCTTTAGTTCATAACAATCATACCAATCATAACATAACCATTAGTTAAGCAAAACACACATCCTTGTGTCTCCCATCAACATATTCACTTTTGGCAATTTTTTCTTATGAAATTTGAAATTATTTCAAAAAGAATACTCATATATCCAAAATAAAACGTGTTTTTCAAAAATCCCTGAACTCGACTGTCATAAAATAACAGATACAATAAAAACTCAAGATCCATATTTCCTAGTCTACTATGAAACTCTTCCTTGATTGTTGTTGTCACCTCTTGATTTTCCTGAAATTGCCTTTGGCTGTGCAGAGTCTTTAGGCCTAATCGCATTGATCACATGGGAAAAATCATCCCTAAAATGCATCCGGGAAGACATAGATTTGTAGGAGCCATTGGAGGGTGAGGAAGGAGCAACAATGGATTTTCCTTTGCCTCGATTTTCAATCTCTTGCTAGCATGGGAGGATTCCACTAGTGAGTGGTCAGGGGAATCTTGGAAAATGGGGTTAGTAGGAGGAGGAGAAGGCAAGGACAAGTTGGGCCAGCCACGATGTTGGGAGATTGTCGGGTGGAGAATCTCCTTCCATCCATCATTTTTAGGAACCTCGGGTTGTAATGCGACATGAGGAGGTACGGGGATACCAGGGGCTTGTGGGGCTTGGAAAGGATGCCTTTCAGGCCTACGTTGGACTATTCCCTACCCAATCCAATTGAAGAATTCGACATGAAACAATTGGCCAAGATCTTGTGAATCAATGTCAAAATGTATGGAGAACCTAAGCCTTCTTGGGCCTCAGTTCCAATTACCTCTACCTCTGTTTCATCGGCCATGGCTACCTCGACTGAAAAAACTCATCCTGCATGCGTGGTTTATTAGAAAATAGTCTTTCAAATAACCATACATGACAACTCTTAAAAATATGAAATAGATTTGGCTCATCAATGTATCATACTCATGCAATCCAATCCATACAATTTGTTTTATTGTTAATCAATGAGAAGGGGGTGAAAAGGGTCCTGGGATATGCGAGGGGTTTGTATTGAGCGAAACATGATGCAATGAGGGGAAAAAGAACATGGTTACTACTTAATGAAAACAACAATCAACTGCAAAGCAAACCAATAAAACATCATTGTAATCCATGCAAGACACTCCCACTTTCAACTGCTTTAACGCCGAAATTATCTTGACTGTAACCAATCTTAGAACAGGGAGTGAAAAAATGAATATGGGAAGGTGATGGGATTTGTAATTAGCAGAAAATGAAATCATGGAAGGGAATAAAGACGATTATTGTTCATGAAATTAATTAAGTGATCCATAAAACATTCTGCGAAAAGAGATGCATCGACCATCAATCATTTTGACCAAATAATTTTTTTTGTGCATTTAACTAGTTCATTGTTCATAATAAAATATCGAACATAGTGCTAGCACAAGACAATATGCATTCCACAGAATTTGTAAGGGTTTTGTTCCTTCCATTTACATACTTTGCATTTTATAACAATTTTTGAACAATAACCATTCCCATTCTATAAACTATCAAGATCGACTACTACCCATACATTACTTCAATCAATAAATATACTCAAAGTCGCGTTTCAAAAATTAACAATGAAGTCACACTATCACTGCAATTAGACCTGTCATTTAAATGCAATGATATTCGTTAACATATATGGGGGCAGTAAACCCAATAATCAAGATCAAATTGCAACACCCGAATTGACATTTAGATAGACAGACAAAAAAAACCACTCCAACACAAGCTATGCGTCGAATAATTCAATCATACAAGTGTAACTCTGTCACTGTGCAAGCCCAATTCAATGTGACTTTAAAAAGTTGGGCCATCCATCCAACACGACAGGGTATCAACAATATGCCTATCTCAACAAATGATCAAGTTTCAACAAAACATGCTTAAAAATGTTGTGGGTATCCCTGAGTGTGAGAACCCAAGCTATCCATATCATACATAGTGCATAATCACCAAAACACTGCAATGTGATATCTCCATTTAAAAAAATAAAACACACAATCATGGTGATAACTCAATCCATCATGCTGAGTCATCAATAACATAGTATTACTTCAATTTAGTCCAACTTTAATCAACTATGTTGTGCAAACTCAGGCTTATACAATCGAACAACCATAAGGATACAATGGATATAGTTTCTACAGTGATCTGGTTCAATATTCATTCGACCCCAAAAGAAAACCATAGTTACCATGACCATTATTTCATTGTGCAAAACACCATACACACAATGCGTCATGCATTAGCAACGTCCAGTATGTGTAACCAATGCCAGCTAAAAATCCAAACAATCCTTAGTGCAAAAATACTAGTGACTGTGTACCAACCAACCAATTTCTCACTAGTAAAATTAATTGACCTAACAAGTTGTGACAACAACACATACCCACGCATCAATTCGAATTGGGGCAGAGGCCCTTTTCATTAAACACTACTGAGCTATTAACATAAGGAGGGTGATTGTGTACTTTGAAAGTGAAATTGGTAATGTATATTTTACCACTGCTATAAAAGAGTCAGTGACTATATACCAACCAACACGATTGTCAAACGACCAACTGGGTGAGCCTGTGCTCAAATTAGTCGACAATTATAAAACCATCCAAAAATAACCAAGTCATAAACCCAATAGGCCAAGTTGGTATTCTCTATCAATCTTCAGACTAGAGGGCTGAGGTTTGTTCCGTAGCCAACAGAGAGAGAGCAGAGCCACCCCTTGTAATGGTGAAAACTCCGAGGCCATTGGTGCATACATAGAAAGAACCACGTCTCATTCGTGGATAAGTACAAATCCATGACAGTGGGCCATAATCGAAGGTGGGCTCTAATATGGCCTAGCAATGTTATTTAATGCATGCAAGGTATAACCCTCTTTCTCTTAGCTCAAACAACCACAACACAGAGGTGAAGATAGGGTCAAGTAAGAATAGGAAAACGCATTTCGTGACCCTTAGTGGTGAAATCAGCCAATGCCCAAATGAACAAAACACAGTGACGTGGGATGCCTTTAACCATTAGAATCATAAGAGCCAAAGACTGGATTTAGTGACAAATTTGTGAAGATAGCCATCCACTCAAGACAAAACAAATACCCTCCAACTAAACCAGTAAGGATAACAAAGAGCTACCACCCAGGAAGACCAATAACTTCTACGAATTCAAAATTATTACAGGAAGAACCATCCACTCTTCATTCCAAGAACACAATTTCACACAATTGCAACACTTACGAAAACACAAACCAATACACCTAAGCCAATAATAATTTCATAACTAGAGCAGAGTCACGAATGGCCAAAAAAAGAACATACCTGTAATCAAATTCCTTAAAATGCGATCTAGCCGAGTGGTTCGTCTCTGCTAAGAATTCAGAGCATAACCACAGCAACAAGATCGAACAATAGCCCGACTAGGGTGGTGGCTAATAGGAGGAGTAAAGGTAACATGCAGTAAATTCACGTCGCCTCCACCCACAATGCATTAATTCACTAGTACATTCCAACGAGTTCTTCATTAACACCATCAATCAACCCATGTATCGAGACCATCACCAATAGCGTGACCATATCACCTTTCTAACTTATGCCATAACATAATTCAACAATTCACATAACCATTAGCACTATTACCTTGCCAAATGCACCACCAACATTTCATACCATATGCATATTAACCATATAACTCAATCAAAATTGCATATTCATTTACTTGCTAGCTAGGATTTAACAATAATCTTTAAGTCTTTCATGCATGTAGTATAGTTTATAGAATAGATTTAAATTATTCCCCTATGCAATTGTTTCTCATTTCCTTCCAATTGTTCGCATGTATTATTGCAGAACTAGATCCCTTTTCTTTGCATTTGTTATAGTATTTTTTCCTTTTTCAAAATTGTCGTTCATGTAATTTCACTAACATGTTTGTTGTGCAGGTGCAATAAGAACATATAGCAATGATATTAATGAATAGCATATGTTGTAGTAACATAAGGAATCAATATTTCATAAACTTAAACCATAGCCAATAACAAAAGATCTCATCAACCATGTAAGCCCCGTCGCATATCACCACAACATCAAAATAAAGAGATTTGATCTTCAATAGTTCAAGGGGGTCCCACCTACTAGTACTATTTATCTTTTATAATAATAGGATTTAGCAACACTTTGCGGGAAAAAATTCGTTGACAATTTTAATCGTCGACACTAACCAATAAGGACAATACTAATATAACAATAGAAATGTAATAAATCAATATCTAGGGATTGATGTGCCCCTTCCTTCAAACAAGTCTTCCCCTCAACACTTGATTAGCTATGGATGTTTATGCATGAAGAACTCATCTTTCCATGCTGTATCTTCTACCAGTAGGTTCTTCTACTTGATGAGGTACTCAGTAATTGCTTAAGTTCATAGTTGCTTGATCCTTGTTTCAAGGATTATTTTCGGTTCCGGTATGATTTTCAGTCTTCATTAACTTCTGGTAGAATAGTCTGAAATGATATCTTGTTGTTTATTTCCTTATTTAAGGAAGAAGCATGGAAGATTGGATCTAGACATGAATATGGAGGAAACTCCAATTTGTAATCCATACTTTCAATCCTATGAAATACTTTATATGGACCATAGTACTTGGGCACTAATTAATTTCCCTTCTTTTGTTTCTTGAGGGATATTTGTTTGTATGGTTATAGCCTCATAAATACCCAATCTCCCACTTCAAATTCCCTTTCACTAATATGTCGATCTACTTATTGTTTCATAATATTTTGTGTAATAGATAATCTATCTTTCATTAATTGGAGAACCTCTTGTTGGTGATCTATGTGGTTTGCCACTACTTGAACCTTCACTTTCCCTCTCAAGTGTGATGTGATGGATGGAGGATGGTAGCCATAAAGTCCCATAACGGGGACATTTTTTATGAAGTACGTAAGGATGTTTTGTAATACCATTATTCCAAGGGAAACCACTTGACCCATTGTGTTTGTTTATTATATGCAAAGAAATGAAGATATCCTTCTAGATATGATCTGAAATCAGGCAAGTACTTACTCTACACAAGTTTTCAATCAAGAATTGTTTTATGAAAAATTATTTGCATAAGGATTAAAGGGAATATGAGTCCATTATTAACCATGATTTTAAATAATAATACATAACACACATGAAATCAAAATGCAATAAGCATATGAAAAGACAAGAGAGAGACAACCAATGTTGCTAATGGAGTTCACCCCTCCTAGTCTATGTCTTCGGACTTGATTCAATTGGATTACAGATCACTTTCATTCCTTCTTCAAAAGGTGTTGGGACCTTTTCATAAGTGATTACATAAGATATTCCTTCTCCTTCAATGAGGATTCAAGAAGACTACTCACACTAATAACTCTCCATACATCAATAAGGATACTTTCTTACATGAATAAGTCTCTCAATACTTAGGAGTAGTAGCACTATGGCTCTCTAACTCCACTCATTAATTCTCCATTACTCTCCTCCTCCTTCAAATATGGCTCACATAGGGAATTTTACATTGTTTCCTCACTAACTCTTAAAAAAGAGAATTAATTCCTAGATCCACAATAATAAGATCTAATTACAAAAGAGGGAAAAAAATCCATGAATGTAGTATCCCAAACTATCTCAGGCTCAAAATGGGAAAAGTCTCAAAACCACCCAAATACTCTTCAACCAATCTCTTGATTATATCAACCTATAATTGAAAATAATGGCAAATTGGTGTGAGGTGGTTTCACACATAAAAACCAATTTCCAAAATTATAATTTAATGATAAATATGTGAGTCTAATTTCTCTCACAAGTATTAATCATTCTACACCAAAAGTGAATAATAATGTATGAGCTTTTCCAAAAGCTCATAAATCATAATTAAATGCATGAGAATCTCATAGAAGCGTAAAAGAAATGCATGAGACCTTTTTTCTCACAAAGCATTAATAACATGCATGAGAAAATAAAACTCATAAATGCATAAGTTCAATCTTTTCACCACTTTGTCTCCAACTTCAAATCAACCTGGTGAACAATGTGTGTATATCCCCTTGGATCACACCTCCCCACCAAAGAACCTTTTGTTATCCAAAAGTATCTATATGAAAATGTATTCAAAAGGCACATTCCTTCAAGACTCCTTCACCCTGTACTTTAGAATCAAAATGAAAATCCAACACCTACAACTACTACAAAGAAAATGTATGGAAAAAAGGCACACCCCTCTATCCTTCGCCTTTGTTCTTCGAAGTTGAAATTTTGAAGTCCAAATATGCATAAATTTGCAACCTATAACTAGTGATACTTGTATTAAAATCTTTGGAGTGTCTTACTTGCCAAGAGTTTATAATCATACTCATTGGTCAAGTTTACAATGAATGCCAAAATAGGCCCAGGCAAATTGCCTCAATCAAACAATGATTACAATGAAGACAATCAAGGAATTAGGCATAAAAAAAAATTCCTCTCACTCTCTTTGACTCTTAAGGAGTGGCTAAAATCTGTTTTTACAATGCTTCATAATCACATTTACATCAAATTGCAGGGCCTTTACATGACAATTACATCAAGGTGCATGCCAATTTTTCATGCCAAACATGTGCATCGAATATTTTCATGGGTCGATGGTTCAAAAATATTTGGCATGGTAACCTATCAAAGCTTTGGATTGAAATCCATGTATAAAAATGAATTAAACCATTTACAATGGCTTACCATAGTTTTGCAAAAGAACTTTTCCAAAGTTTTTGGTCTGCTCTTCCAAGCTTTGGTCCTTGGGCTATGTTGGGTATGTGTTATATTCTTTGCACAAGTAGTAGTATCTACATTGCACTGAGCATGTAGGGATATTTGAGGGGAGGATTCAAGGGTTTGGGGTCAGCTCCCCTGAGGAATGTTTTTTACCTTGGGAATCGTGTCACATTTTTGGGCGGTTTTTCGGCACATGGTTTTTTGTCAATGGTTTTCTATTTCCAGTTAAGGAATTAGGGTTGTTGACTAATCCAAGTCATTGGGTTAGGGTTTTGGATGTCGTTGGCTCCTATATGTATATTAATGTAAACAATGTATCACTATGAACGAATATAGAATATGTTAGTTTTCCCGGTTTGGGTTTCCAGGGAAAAATCTTAGTGTAATGTTTGTATTTGTCATTGTATATTTTCTGTTCTTTTACTGAAAATCTGTTTTCAGTAAATATCATACAAGGTTAAAATCTACATTTTGTATCAAAGCTTTGTTGGCTTCAAGGGGACGCCTTTGTGGTCAAGAGTTTGGCTCGAGACTATGATAAGCCTTGTTACAGTGGGAGATCTGTGGTATTGATTTTTTAGGTGAAAAGAAATGGAAAGAAATTCGAAGATGGAGATCAAGAAATTTGATTGGCAAAGTTTTGAGATGTGGAAGCTCAAGATAGAAGATTTGTTGGTGTACACAAATTAGTGGATCGCAATAGATCCAGGTACTGCACCTATAGGAACTTCGACAGATGACTAGAAAAGTTGGATCGAAAGAAAAAGAGCACAATACGACTGTGTATCTCAGATTCAACATTACTGAATGTGTCAGAGGAATCTACAACCAAGGATTTATGGGATAAGTTGGGAACGTTGTATCAGTCTAAGTCCCTAGTAAATAAACTATTCCTGAGAAAGAAGTTGTATAACTTAACAATGAGATATGGAGACTCGGTGGTAGATCATTTGAATGCCTTCAATACCGTGGTAAGTCAGTTAGTATCTATTGAGATTAAAATTTCAGATGAAGATAAATGTATCAGTTTATTGTGTTCTTTACTAGAATCATGGGATAGTCTAGTTGTGGCCATAGGTAGTAATACAACTGCCTTCAAGCTTGATGAAGTGGTCTCATCCTTGTTGTGGGAGGAGATGAGACAAAAGAATATAGAAGGACAGGGCAAAGACACATTATTTGGAAGAGGATGTTCCCAGGAAAGAAATAGATCTAAGTTCTCAAGTGGGAGATCTAAGTCTAAGGGTAGATCTAAATCTCCCAAAAATTTTGTAAAGGTATGTTGGAGATGTGGAAAATAAGGGCACTACAATAAGCAGTGTAGATCCAAAGTTGAGAAAAAGAAGGGATTTGAAGAATCTTCTTCTACATAATAAAAGACCTCCAAGGAAAAAGGAGGGGATGTGTACTTAGCTTCTTCAAGAACACATGTATATCATGAGGAATGGTTGGTTGATTTAGGTCCATCCTTTCATATGACTCCCCATAGGGAGTGGTTCTGTGAATATGAAAGGTATGATGGAGGTAATGTTTTCCTAGGTGATGACTCGACAACCAAAATCATAAGTTGAGGAAAATTCAAGTTGAGGCTCATATATGGAAGGATTAAAACACTGGTTGGTGTTCTGCACATCCCAGTTTTGGCCAAAAATTTGATTTATGTAAGAAAAATAGATGATACAGGGGCAAAAGAAATATTTGAAAATGAAACCTACAGGATGGTTCGAGGAACAATGGTGGTGTTGAAGGGAGTTTGGTTTGAAACTCTGTATAAGCTACAAGGAAGCACTATTAGTGATGGGTGTAATAGTACCATTGTTCCTGATATTGGAGTTGAAGAAGAAATAACTCCTACAGTCTCTGGAGAAAAGGTTATGTTGTGGCATCAAATACTGGGGCATATTGGAGAGAAGGGTCTTCGACTACTACATGATAAAGGTATGGTTGAAGGTATGTCTAACTGCTCTCTGGATTTTGATTTCTGTGAACATTGTGTATATGGGAAGCATAATGGAGTGAGCTTGCCTTCTGGTGCAACGAGGGCAGAATGAATTTTACAACTAGTTCACAGTGATGTTTTTGGATCTGTATTGGTCCCATCATTGGGAAAATTTGTGTACTATGTCTCATTTATAGATGAATTCTTGAGGAATACTTGGATATATTTCCTTAGGAAGAAATATGAATTCTTTGACATGTTTAAAGAATTTAAGGCTCTTGTTGAGAATCAAACACTGAAAAGAATTAAGGTGTTGAGGATAGATAATGGCATATATTTATGCAGGAATGAATTTGAATAATTTTATAAGAAGTGCAGTATAGAAAGGAACAAGACTACTCCATATACACCTCAGCAGAATGGACTTGCATAAAGGATGAACATGATGCTAATGGAAAAATCAAGGTGCATGCTCAGTGGTGTTAGGTTAGGACAAGAATTATGGGTAGAGGCAGTGGTTACTACATGTTACCTGGTCAACATATCACCCTCATCAGCGTTGGATGACAAGACTCCATAAGAGGTATGGACTAGTAAGAAACCTTCTCTCACACATCTCAAGGTATTTGGATGTGATGCATATGTTCATGTTCCAAAGGAAAACATGAGTAAGCTAGATAAGAAGGCTCAAAAGTGTATCTTTATTGGATATAAAGATGGTCTCAAAGGTTATAATCTCTGGAACCTGGAAACTAAGAAGGTAGTGTATAGCCGAGATGTCGTATTTAGAGAAATGAAGGATGTTGTTAAACAGGAAATCTTACCAAGTAAGAAAGAACCAAAGAAAATAGAGTTTGATTTAAAGGATCATGAGTTAGATTCTATAGAAGAACATGAATAAGAAGAAGAATATCCTCATACTCTAGTATTGAGGAGATCGGTTCGAGAAAGAAGGCTACCGGAAAGGTATGCTCCATCTGATTTTTCATTCAAATTTTTCTGTGTCTATTATTGATGATGATCTTAGAAATGTCAAGGAGGCAGTGGATTCAGAGGCTAGAAATCTTTGAAAAAAGGCCATGCACGAAGAAATGGCATCTTTCGATAAGAATGAGGCTTGGGATCTAGTGGTGTTTTCGACTGGAAGGAATCCCATTGGCACCAAATGGGTATTTAAAAAGAAGCTGAATGCAGAAGGAAAACTAGAGAAATACAAAGCTCGGTTAGTAGCAAAGGGTTATTCCCAAGTTGAGGGAATTGATTTTGGTGAGATTGTTTCTCCTGTTTCCAGGTTAACTTCTATAAGATTTATGTTATCTGTTGTTGTTGCATTTGATTTTGAAATAGAATAGATGGATGTGAAGACAACATTTCTACATGGGGATCTGGAAGAAGAAATCTATATGAAGAAACCAGAATGTTATGTTGTGAAGGGAAAGAAGAAGTTGTTATGCAAGCTGAAAAAGTCCCTGTGAGGTTTAAAACAATCACCAAGGCCTACTCTAGCCTATCGTAGCTTACTCTAGCCTAGCTTAGTCTATCCTAGCCTAACATATCCTATCTTAGCCTAACCTACTCTAGCTTAGCCTACTTTATCCTAGCCTATATTATTTTAGCTTAGCCTAGCATAATCTAACCTAGCCTACTCTAGCCTACCTATTCTACCTTAGCCTCCCCTAGCCTAGCCTAATCTAGTCTAGCCTAGCCTAGTGTATTCTAGCCTAGCTTGGCTTAGATTAGCCTTTCCTAGCTTAGCCTAGCCTAGCCTAGCCTAGTATTTTCTACTCTAGCCTAGCCTACTCTATCCTATCCTACTCTATCATAGCCTAGACTATCCTACTCTAGTCTACCCTATCATATCCTACTCTAGCTTTACCTACCCGATCTTTTCTTATCCTACTCTAGAATACCCTAGCCTACTCTTTCCTATGTTATCTTATTATAGCCTAACTTACTCTAGCCTAACCTAACATAGCCTACTCTATCCTAGCATACTCTATCTACACTAGCCTAGCCTAGCCTAATTTATCCCAGAGTAACCTTGCCTACTTTAACATAGCCTACTATATCCTAGCTTACTCTGGCCTAGCCTAACATACTTTGGCCTAGCCTAACCTATCCTAACATACTCTGGCATAGCCTAGCCTAGCCTAGCCTACCATACTTAATCCTAGGCTAGCCTAGACCTACCTAGCCTGACCTAGCCTGCCTTGCCTAGCCTAACCTAGTCTTACCTACCCTACCCTACTCTAGCCTCGCCTAGCCTAGCTTAGCCTACTCTAGCCTACCCTAGCTTATCCTTCATTAGCCTAGCCTCACTTGGGCTAAACTACCCTAGGCTACTCTACCTCAACCAGCCTACTCTAGCATAGCCAAATCTACTTCAACCTAGCCTAGACTACTCTAGCCTAGCCTAGCCTAATCTACTCTATCCTATCCTAGCTTACTCTAGCCTAACATAGCCTAATCTACTCTAGCCTAGCCTAGCCTATTTTAACCGAGCTTACTCTACCCTAGCCTAGCCTAGCCTAGACTAGCCTACTCTAGTCTAGTCTAGCCTAGCCTAGTCTAGCGTAGCCTATCCTATCCTAGCCTACTCTAGTCTAGCCTAGCCTAGCCTACTCTAGCCTACTCTAGCCTAGCCTAGCCTAGTCTAGTTAACCTAGCCTAGGTTGGACTAGCCTATTGTAGCCTATCCTATCCTAGCCTAACCTAGACTAGCCTTGCTTGGACTTGCCTACTCTAGCCTAGGCTAGCATAACCTAGCCTAGCCTAGCATAACCTATCCTAGCCTAACCTAGCCTACTCTAGCCTAGCCTAAACTAACCTAACCTAACCTACTATGGCCTAGCCTAGCCTACTTTATCCTAGCCTAGTCTATTCTACTATATCCTAGCCTAATATAGCCTAGCCTACTCTAGCCTAGACTAGCCTATTCTACTCTAGCCTAGCCTATCTGATCCTACACTAGCCTTCCTTACCCTAACCTAACTTATCCTACTCTAGCCTACCCTAGCCTACTCTTGCCTGTACTAGCTTACTATAGCCTAACCTGAATATCCTACTCTAGCCTAGATTACTCTATCTACACTAGCCTATCCTACTTTAGCCTAGACTAACCTTTCCTACTCTAGCCTAGCTTAGCCCTAACCTAGCCTAGCATAGTCTAGCCTAGGCTAGCCTAGATCTACCTTGCCTAACCTACTCTTGCATACCCTAACCTATCATAGCCTAGCTTAGCCTACTCTAGCCTACCCTATCTTAGCCTTAATTAACCTAGCCTCAATTGGCCTAGCCTACTCTAGCTAGCGTAGCCTGCTCTATCCTAGCCTAATCTAGTCTAGCCTAGCCTAGCCTACTCTAGCCTAGCCTAGCTTACTCTAGCCTAGCCTAGCCTAATCTACTCTAGCCTAGCCTAGCCTAGCTTAGCCTAGCCTAGCCTAATCTACACTAGCCTAGACTACTCAAGCCTAGCTTAGCCTACTCTAGCCTAGCTTAGTCTACTCTAGCCTAGCCTAGCCTAGTCTACTATATCCTAGACTAACTTAACCTAGCCTAGCCTACTCTAGCCTAGCCTAGCCTACTCTAGAGTCTACCCTACTCTATCTTATCCTAGCCTAATCTAATCTATAATTATAAGTATTCATATATATACTTAGCATAGCTTAGCCTACTCTAGCCTAGCCTAGCCTACCCTAGTGTAGCTTAGCCTAGTCTATGCTAGGCTACCCTTCCCTAGCCTACTATGTCTTAGCCTAGCCTACCCTTGTTACAAGGAAAATCTCTCTATGGCTAGGGTAAACCACAACAAACAAGTGTGATTTTAGAAGTCGACTCAATTCTAGCATATGCTACATAAACTAATGTGCAAAAGAGATAATCAAGAGGCCTACCTCATCCAAACATTTGATGATGTCCATGTTGGACAACTGAGGGGGGGGGGGGTGAATCAGTTGTTACCGTGCTTAAACAATTATGCTTCTTTTAAACTCTTTGCTGAGACACTAAATGATGATCACAATAATGTAGGGAAATAAACAATGGCA
>JZKD02S1705603.1:377959-389757 GCA_000966675.3 Picea glauca
AAGCACCAACTTCCAATCATACAGGCACCAACCTGTAAAACAGAGAACAAGAGTTCTCCCTTGCACCACCCTGCCACCCTGGTTTCTCTAGCTGCAACCAGATGGAAGCTACAACACCCTGTGTTCAAGCACCCACTTGAACTTCTAAGGACAACAGTCCTCCCGAGCACCTCCCAACCTCCCTTAACTATTAATTCTTTGTTACTCAAACTTATTATAGTGATATAATGTTCAACAATGGCTTACCAGACTCATCACTGTTCTGCTACATTTCGTTACTATGTCTGCCTCATTGCCTTCTTGCACACCTCACTTGCATTGTTTGTTCTTCTGCCTTTTAAGCTCTGTGCACCATACCCATTCACTGCACAGATCCTCTTCTGTTCAATTCAGCTGCTGCACTCTCCTTCTTCTTCACACATGAATCACCTTCACCAGCTACAATCACAGCAAACTCCAACAGTAACAACAACCCTTCTCTTCTTTGTACCGTGTATATATAGCTTCTGTGCATCTTGTGCATGCAATATTCTCCATTCCTCTGCATGCTCAAACCACGCCAATCTCCTCAACCTCTCGAGTGCTTTGTGTGATCATCATCATAACTCTTCACCTTCTCTGGCCATTTTCCCACGTGTTCAACATCACTAGATGTTATGCTGAGATTCCTTAGCCTCTCTGGTAGTTGAGACTCTTCGTCTTCTCTGTGACAGTCGAGATCACCTTCTCTGTTTCAGTTACAGGCCTCAATGCTCATCAGCTATCAATCGCCTCCATTGGAATCTTCATCCCTCTCAGAGACTCTTCACTACCTCTGCCAGTCATCCCATAGTGTCTTCGAGTCCTCTGGCAGAACCCATCAACGGTTTCTGGCAGTTACACTGTATTGTGCTACAGTTGCCCTCTGATCTTGCTCAAATTCATCTGCACTGTTGGATTGAATCCATGGGGTCTTTCATTTATTTCAGCATTTCAGCATTTTGGCATTCCTGTGGCCAAGTGTCTCGACACTTCATATCGCGATCTTCGAAGCTTCGATACAAAGATTTTCTGTGCTAGCTCCTTCCTCTATATGACCATGGCTATCCAAGAGCTTTCGCAATTTTGCATTTCGTGAATCTGGAGATGAATCATCTCGACTCTCCAAGTCGTGATCCATGAAACTCTGAGATGGAGCTGAGATCAACAGTCCACGATCTCGATGATTCTACGGTCCAGATCTCATCATGAATTTGCATCTCGCGATTCCTTCGATAGAGGTTCTTGTCACACCAAGTCGCGATAGGAAAGACTTCGAAAAGGAGCTTAGATCAATGGTCGACATCTTTTGGTGTATTGACGGTTAGGATCTTTTCCTGATCTCGCATCTCGTTGATCCTTAGATGGAGGTGCTCGTAACTCCAAGTTGTGATAGGAGAAACTCCGAGATGGAGCTTTATGGTGCTATGATCTTTCTCCACGCGTCCTCTTGATCCAACGGTCCACGATTAAATCATGATCTCGCATCTCATTGTTCCTTAGATGGAGGTTCTCGTCACTCCAAGTCACGATAGGCGAAGCTCCGAGATGGAGTATGATCAACGGTCCAGAGCTGATATCTATTAACGGCTTCGATTGAATCGCGAAATCGCATATCGTGATTTCAGGGTTCTTGTTGTCAAGTGTTTTTGTCATTTCAAAGTCCCGATCCCCGATACTCCATGAAGAGAATCAATGGTCTAGATCACTTCTTAATTTGACGGCTGCAAATACATCGTGATATCGCATATCGCGATTTCGGCATTTCTATTGTACTGTTTACTTGCCTCTCCATGTTGTGATCCCCGCAACTCTGCTAACGTCACACGTGGATTGACACGTGTTGAATACTGCCACGTGTCACTCTGATTCATGACTTACATGTGCCTGAAGTGTTGAATCAGCCTGACACCTGTCATTACCTGGTTGTGCCACATGTCCCTAGCTGACGTGGTCTGCTGTCGTGAGTTGGGTCGACGGTATAGATCACATCTTGATATGACGATTCAGGTTCAGTTGGGATTTCACACATTGCGATTTCGGGGTTCCTGATGTCAATAAACTTTGACATGTCCAACTCTCGATCCCCGATGCTTCTCCATTGAGTGGAATCAACGGTCGAGATCAAATCTTGATCTAACAGCTCAGATTACATTGTGATTTTTCATATCGGGAAATCGGGATTCCTGTTGCATTATTTCTTTGACATTTCCAAAACGCGATCCTCGAAACTCTGACGTGCTCTTTACACACTAGCTCTCCTAGCTAGGCTCCTGGCCCATATGACCATTATCCCCATGACCACAACCAAACCTCCTTGCACTTTTAAAGACCGTGCAAGTTCTCCTCGATCCAATGGTGGTCGGACCCTGCGCTCTGATCTGATGGCTGAGACCTGTCCTTCTCTTTAGCACGCTCTTCTTGTCTATATTCAGATCTGACGGCCCTCGTTCTGTCGGGATTTCACCTTGGCTTTTCCCGATGGTAAACCTCGTGTAGCTCTTGTCCGATCTGACGGCTGATGGGATTTCTGAATGAGATCCAACGACTGTGGATCTATGTCTTCCTTCTCTTCTGCGAACTCCTGTATCTTGAGCTTTGTTGCGCGCGTGCTCCTCGACGTTGTTCCTCCTGAACTTTCACTTCCAAATCCCCAAGGGATTCTTGGACTTCTGTGCCTCTGCAGAGTCTTCACATGGACACTTTGATCCTGCCATCTTCACTGTTGTACTTAAGCCATCATCACTATTGTACTTTCCATCAATGACAAGTCTACACTGCATGTAAAACATGCCAACAATCCTTTGTACATTCTTCCTGTACGCATGCCATCATCATTGTTGTACTTGCCATCAATGACAAGCATATGCTACCTGTTAAACATTTCCAGCAGTCCATCGTTGAGAACTTTTACCAAAATCTTTGTACCTACAACAAGTTCTTAACAAACAAGCAGAGCAAGCATATAGTGATAATATAAAAGGTTATCACATTAGATAGCATAATCCATTAATATACAAAACAAACATGCCCATGGATCATAATACATATATTTGCAAGATATCAATTGGATGGAAAATGAGTATTTCTATTAATAAATTATCAGCATAAGTGAAAACATTATAGGCTTTTGTATCAGCACGGTTCAAAACCAAGAAACCGAGTTCCTTCCAACTGGGCCTCCACCACTTCAATCCTCTACCAAAGGCAAGCTCATATAAGGGAGACAAAAAAGTTCTCCATCAATAAGGGAAGAGCTTGTGGGTTGAACACTGTGTTCAACCTTAAAGGACAAAGGGATGTAGACTCAATAATGAAGTAATACTTTCTCCAGAGTAACTTTTCTCTCAAAGTTGAATTCTCCTCTTTTTCCATAGCTTGGAATTGGCTTCTTTATAGCCTTCAAAATGCAACTGAAGGGCCGAGTCAGAACGTTTACATTATATGGAAGGTCGATGATCATAGATCTCTTGTCGTGACATGGAAACCTGACATTTAATTTTGATTTTCTGGAACAAATCTCGATGTACATGTGTTGTAGTGGAGAATCCAACGTATACGCTTGCTCTATAGCATGCAAGGCCCGTACAAGTGGAAAAATATTTATTTTTGTCTCTAGATTCATCAATCAAGGAAAGTAAGTCTTCATAGGGAAATGGAGTAAGGCCCTATCTGCAAGATTGCATAGGGTGAGGCAAATCTTGTTCTAACAGATGCCCCCTAATGTGTGAGGTCAGAGGAGTGTCTGTGATGGCCGAAATACATTATAAATAACCTAGAAGTGGAGTGGTAGAGAACCATCTGGACGAACTCAATTCCTCATTACATTCTTCACTGATTTTGCATACATGGCTGCCAAAAATACACTGCAGATCCATGTGAAAAACATACCAAACAAGTGTCTGTGGCCATGAATAGGCGAATACAAATGCAGTTACATGCCAATAGTTGTCATAGTCATGAACAAGGCCCAGTAAAACCAATATCAAAGCCAGTTTGAATATTTCTATATACCATGGAGTACAATTTGATCTCCCATGATCATTGAAGTCATATAGGTACTGGTCCAATGAAAAGGAAGAAACAACTCAAGAATGTTGCGGCCACATAGTGATGTCTTCAAGTCTTCTACACAATCCTCCAAAGGTGAAAATATACATCATGTGAATAAAGGAGTAGAGGTCGAACACAATGAGACATCGTTTGATTACCAGTCATTAATGTATATTGTTAACAAATGTGAGACATCCTACTGATAATCAAAGTAGGTATCAAGGCACCGAGTACATTCTTACAAGTGTGAATAGAGGATTTGGTGTCGAACACCTAAAGAATCCATCGATCAAAATACATTGATATATTCCCAACTATCGATGGCGAGAGAGTCTACTACTAATGACTGCAAGCCTCAAGGTACTCAGAAGACTCTAGGTACCATATCCAGATAATGGGTTGATATCGATGGAAAGAGACCCGCTGAAAGGAGAGCATTAAGGCATCTCTCATCAGTCAGTATGAGGTACAAAGTAGGAGCTTCATGATTTGGTGGAAATCAAATGAAGAGCAAGTTCATGAACCAACGACCCTATGTGTCTTTTGCGTGTGCCAAGTGCAAGTGGTACACGAAAAAGACCCTTTGAATAACAGCCAATGATGAAAACTACTGAAAAAGGTGAGGAAATCACCAATAAGGCTAATGGCATCCAAGACACTGCATAATTCCAATGTGTGAATAGATGTCTTGCCGTCGAACACAAGGAAGGGAAACCACCTAGTCAACGACCAATGGTGAAATGTCAACTGTTGGATTCAAGGTTACCTACCAATGATGGAAGTAGGGTGAGGGTGCATGATAGGACTAAAGTATCATGTGATTCTAAGACAAAATGAGGGTATGGTCGACATGCAAAGTCAAGAGTTATGAGGAGTGGTCGACATAGGTTGATAGACTTCCTTTGAATAAGAGCATGAGACATATGGTGGAATCTGGCAGCATAGACTCAATGATAAAATCATGAGATGCAGGAGGCATCAATGAAGTTCTCTATAGGGACTAGAAGAGTAACTAGTCGGTAGAGAAGACTCAATAACGAGCTCAACTTCCTAAGAACATGCTAATCCCAAAATTACAATGACAAATGGACTCAATAACTTTGTGCTATGTTTAAAGGCGACACGACTACTGCCAACATAAGATAATACTCTGTTCCCACTAGTTTTTTTTTTTTTCATAACAAACGAATGTTATGATACAAAGGAGGAAACAAGTGTCACAAGTAAGAAAAACTAGTTCCAATAGTGGAACATACCTATGCTCCATGTAGGGAAATGCATGTGGGAGATGGACACTCATGGGAATGTTCCCTCCTAGGTATAGGGTGTCAAATTGTGAAGGATATAAACAAGGCTCTACTTGGTTGAGGATGGAAAAACTGCTCAGGAAACGGTTTATAATGCAAAGCAAGAACCGGCTAAAGGCTCAATACTGCAAGTGAGGGCATGGGATGCAATCACAACTTGACGTAAAAAAATGTCCTTTTTTTATGTCTTTTAGTCTACTTGGTGTAAAAAAGGGATAAACTTGTGCCAAATAGATGTCTTTTCAAATCCAATTTATGAGTGTGAAAAAGACAAGTTCACTCGGTGATCTTTTCTATTTTTGGTAACGATTTGGAAAAGAGATTAACTGAGAATCACAACCTTTCAAATCCAATTTAATGAGTGTGAAAGGGACAAATCACTCGATGATCTTTTCTCTTTGAAAAGGAGTCTGAAAAGAGATTAACTAAGACTCATGACCTTTCAAGTACAATTTAACGAATGTGAAAGGGACAAATCACTTGACAATCTTTTCACTTTCTGAATGAGTGAGAAAAGAGCTTAACTTAGACTCGTTGGGAGTATCTAGGTGGCAATTCATGGGGGAGGCCAAGGCTCCTGTGTTGGAATTATATGGAATGTCAGTATCTTACGAAGAACCAAAACAAGCTTGGGAAACCCAAAGCTCTCCAAGTCGAGGAGGATAAAGTACTAACGAAGGTTATCATCTCCGTGATATATCAGATAATGTCTCTTCCTAGAAAAGACATAGGCAAAGGCATTGGATACCCCACAAGACCACCCCAATCAAAAGGAATCTCTTCGAGACTTGGAGGGAGAGAACTCGAGAAGAGTAAAACTCTCTCTTGTTCAAAAGATGAAGTACTAGAAATGCTAAGGACATGGCATAGAATTTATAGAACCAGAACCAGAAGAGCGGGATCAAGCGAAAATTGCATAGGCGCGACTGCTCCCTAGACTTGTCACTATACAAGAGAAGAGTGGAATCAATCGAAGATTGCATCAAAACAACCACTTCCTCAACCATTGGTTAAATAGGATGCGAGACAACAAGGTCAAAAGGTGCATCATCCCAAAAAACAGGAGTGTTGTCAGTCGAAGATTTCATCAACAGGACCATTGGTTGAACAAGATGTGAGACAAAAAGGTCAAGAGAAGCATCACCCCTGAACATAGGAGATGTGTCGGTCAAGTATTGCATCGACATGACCATTAGTTGAATGGGATGTGAGACAACAAGGTCAAAGAATGCATCAACCCCTAAAGGAAAAGGGGTGTCAGCCGAAGATTGCATCAGCATGACTGTTGTATAAACCAAAGAAGGAACAAAGTGTGGGGAAACCATAGATGACTCAGAACTTGAAGGGCCCTCAAGTGAGAACCAAGCTTTCAGTATCCCAGTAGTAGCGGGACACAAATGAGTAAGGTGATTTCATTCGCAAGTCCTGCAAAGGAATCTGGCCTTACGTCTAAAATGTCTAGGCTTCTCAATTGTATGAATGCCCCCAGCATAAATTGTAGTGGCTAGTGACATGCTCCCAGCATGACCTGTAGAGGCTAGTAGCAAATCTCCAAAATGACTCGCAGAGGTTGTCAACCAATCTCCAACATGGCTAGAAGAGGTTGGTGATATAATGCTAGTATGACACATAGTGAATAGACTTGCAGTGGCTGGTTATAGGTCTTCAACATGACTTGTATATGTTTTTGACCAATATTCAACATGACTAATAGAGGTTGGCGATACATTTCTAGTATAATTGGCAGTGACTGGACTAGTGGCGGTAGTGAATTGCGGCATTTGAGACCAAAGTCCAAGGAAATATTGGTTTTGAGGAATTGTAGGCTAGGAAGGATTATGGTTTACACCCTATCCCTTTCCAGTAGGATAGTCTCCTCCTCCATACTGATTCATAAAGGGTTGTAAGGGCATCATCATCGAGGAAGCCGCTTGCAAAGAGTAAGCGACATGACAAGGGTTACTCATGTGAGGATATATGTTGCCCCTAGATGAAGGAACTTTGTAAAGGGGGTTTCCCATACTATAATAATGACTCCCTTTGGATGGAACACCAAAGGATAGATGTAGTTCCGCCATGGGAAAAGCGTTTGTGGGAACTAGCATAACAAAATAAGGATAGGTGGACGGAGTGTAATAAGTCGAATGACCGCCCATTTGAGCACTTTCTCCTAGAAAAGTGGATTTGTAGGAAGGAAGATTCCAACCTCCTATAGTAAGAGGTGTTTAAGGGATGTGACTTGCACCAAATGAAAAGGAATAATAGGGAGGCATCATGCCCCCAAACCCACAACTAGGATTCAGAGCATGGCAAGTGCGATGACATGTCAAGCATACCATGAGAAAAATGATTAGAGACCCAAGGCATTGACTGAGTGCCATAATTATACATACCATAATGCAAAGCAGAAGGATCCATCCCCATGAAATTAGTGAATATCACGGGGGGGGTAGAAGAAAATGAGGGATCCATAAGGACTCCACTATCCAAGATAACAAATACTCAGTACAAAATCCTAAGGTCAACTAGTAATCAAAGAGCACACCAAAAATCAAAGGGCCAATATGCATGAAAACGGGCTAAAGTGGCTGAGTGGCCTCCCTCCATAAATAAGGTATGTTTCTTCCAAGAGGGACTTGAGACTCCCTACTAAATATTAGAGATAACATAATCAGTTATAAGGGCCCTCGTGGGCTTAACAACTAGTCGGTCAGATCCGCCTAGAGAGGTAATCCTCCATAAATTTTATGTGTTTCCTAACCCTTATCTAACCTAGGGTACCTACGAAATAACCCCTGCAAGTAACCTATGAGATACCTAAGTCAAGAAACTAATAAACCACAGTATAACTGATGCACAAACGAGCATCTGTAAGTCTAGATCACCGTATGGGAAGGGTAGCAAAGTCTGAAACCTTGAAAGAACCACCTCTCACGGAGGTATGGGCACTAGAAAGATCCCTAGATACGAATAGATCCACAAAAATATCTATGATGCCAGGTGAGTATCTAGGGGATATCCCTTCAACCAACTTTGTGCGACCTTGTGATTAACTCCAGTGTGAGCGGAGCCTCCTGGTCTTACCAATTATATAATGGATTTCTCAACTCCCTTTCTCAAACACATATGTTGATTTAATTTCCTTGGATAATTTTACTCACAAAATCCTATTCCAAGACACTAAATTCTAGGCTAGTGTGTGCACCCTTAAAAAATAAAATCATTACTAATAAATTTTAAATTATAGCATTGATTTTATGGCCATGATTACTCAAAAAGGTATATGGTGGTGAAACCAATGGTGTTATGACTCTGCAAGAAAAGTAAATATGAAAGTAATGCAAAGTCCTAACTTTAACTTTTGATGAATGATATGGTCCTAAAAACAATGCAATTTTCAGATTCAAATTTGCGATTCAGAAGTAAAGATGCAATCTTTCACTATATGCACTAAGCTAATGATAGAGATTCAAAGACAAAAAATGCCAAGCAATGCAAAATGCCTATTTTTGTATTTTCAATATATCAAAACTAAAAATGCATGGACTAAAAAGTAACTTGATATATAGACCTACTGTGTATAAAAGAGAGATAACTCAAGCAGGATATGAAGCAATGAAACACTCAGCCCAATGTACAAGAAAAATAAAAATGAAAAGATGAAGAGAAAAACTTCGTCCAAAAATTCAACCAAAAGAGGGTTTCCTGTCATCCCACAGGTACTCAACATGAACTACAGAGATCTAAGAAGGCTCGACAAGCATCAAATCCCACCCAACAAACACCAGACCAAGAAAAAAGGAAGGGAAAAAAGGTTTACATAACTGTTTGGGTAAACAATACGTATATACACAACTTGCAATGAGAAAGACCACGTATGTACACAACTGTCAAGCAAAAAGGCACGTATATGATTTGAAATAAGGCCAGGCAAGGGAGAAAGGATGAAAACTCAAACCCAAAGTGAACAGGAGATGTCAACCAATGACATGACAAGAACCGCAATAGAAACAAGAGAAATCTAAGGAGAAAAATATTTCAAACCCTAAGAAATAAGATTCATCCCCAATATGGTCAACAATTATGTTACGAAGAAAATATCTCTATGGCTAGGGTGAACCACAACAGACAGGTGTGACTATAGAAATCGACTCAATTCTAGCATATGCTACATAAACTAATGTGTGAAAGATATACGAAAGAGGCCTACCTCATCCAAACGTTTGATGATGTCCACCATTGAGCACTTTGACCCAAAGCTTTGTACCTGCAACAAGTTCTTAACAAACAAGCAGAGCAAGCATATAGTGATAATATAAAAGGTTAGCACATTAGATAACATAATCCATTAATATACAAAACAAACATGCCCATGGATCATAATACTTATATTTGCAAGATATCAATTGGATGGGAAAGGATTATTTCTATTAATAAATGATCAGCAGAAGTGAAAACATTATAGACTTCTGTATTGGCATGGTTCACAACCAAGAAACTGAGTTCCTTCCAACTAGGCCTCCACCACTTCAATCCTCCACCAAAGGCAAGCTCATATAAGGGAGACAAAGAAGTTCTCCATCAATAAGGGAAGAGCTTGGGGGTTGAACACTATGTTCAGATTTAAAGGACAAAGGGATGTAGTCTCAATAATGAAGTAATAATTTCTCAAGAGTAACTTTTCTCTCAAAGTTGAATTCTCCTATTTTTCCATAGCTCGAAATTGGCTTCTTTATAGCCTTCAAAATGCAATTGAAAGGCCGAGTCGGAACGTTTCTAGTATATGGAAGGCCAAGGATCAAATATCTCCTGTCGTGACATGGAAACCCAACCTTTAATTTTGATTTTCTAGCACAAATATCGATGTACACAGGCTCTAGTGGAGCAACTAGCATATACGCTTGTTGTATAACATGCAAGGTGCGTCCAAGTGGAAAAATATTTATTTTTGTCTCTGGATTCATCCATCAGGGAAAATAAGTCTGCATAGGGAAATGGAGTAAGGCCCTCTCTGCAATATTTCATAGGGTGAGGCAAATCTTGTTCTAATAACTCCAACCTAATCCAACCTAGCCTAGCCTACTCTATCCTATCCTACTCTATCCTAGACTAGCCTAGCCTAGCCTAGCCTAGCCTAGCCTAGTCTAGTATAGACTAGCCTAGCCTAGCCTAGCCTACTCTAACCTACCCTAGCCTAGCCTACTCTAGCCTACTCTAGGCTAGCCTAGACTAGCCTATCCCAACCTACTCTAGCCTAGCCTAGCCTAACTTAGCATGGACTAGCCTAATCTAGCCTAGCCTAGTTTAGCGTACACTAGACTAGCTTACCCTAGCCTAGCCCACTCTAGATTTCTCTAGCCTAACCTACTTTATCATAGCCTAGTATATACTATTCTAGCCTAGCCTACACTAGCCTATCCTACTCTAGCCTAGCCTATCCTATCCTACTCTAGCCTTCCCTACCCTAGCCAAGCTTATCCTACTCTAGTCTACTCTAGCCTACTCTTGTCTATGCTAGCTTATTACAGCCTAACTTACTCTAGCCTAACCTAACATAGCCTATGCTAGCCTAGCCTACTCTATCTACACTAGCCTAGCCTACTTTAGCCTAGATTAGCCTTGCCTACTCTAGCATTGCCTACTCTAGCCTAGTCAACTCTAGCCTAGCCTTCTTTAGCCTAACCTACTCTAGCCTACTCTAGCCTAGCCTAGCCTAACATAATTTATCCTAGCTTACCCTAGCCTAGCTTACCCTAGCCTAGCTACTCTAGCCTAGGCTAGGCTAGCCTAGACCTACCTAGCCTAACCTAACTTGCCTTATCTAGACTAACCTACTCTTTCCTACCCTAGACTACTCTTGCCTAACTTAGCCTACTCTAGCCTGCCCTACCTTATCCTTCATTAGCCTATCCTAGCTTCACCTAGCCTAACCTAGCCTACTCTACCTAGTCTAGCCTACTCTATCCTAGCCTAATCTACTCTAGCCTAGCCTAGCCTACCCTATCCCAGCCTATCCTACTCTGGCCTAATCTAGCCTACTCTAGCCTAGCCTAATCTACTCTAGCCTAGCCTATCCTAACATAGCTTAGCCTAGCCTAGCCTATCCTAACATAGCTTAGCCTAGCCTAGCCTAATCTACTCGAGCCTATCCTGGCTTACCCTAGCCTAGCATAGCCTAGCCTATCCTAGCTTAGTCTACCATGGCCTAGTCTAGTCTAGCCTAGTCTAGCCTAACCTAGCCTACTCTAGCTTAGCCTAGCCAAGCATAGCCTAGCCTAGCCTAATCCATCTTATCCTACTCTATCCTATTCTAGCCTAGACTAGACTAACGTAGATTAGCCTAGTCTATCCTGGCTTATCCTAGCTTAACTTAGCCTACTCTAGCCAAGCCTAGCCTAGTTTACGCTAGACTACCCTAGC
>JZKD02S1705603.1:413655-447462 GCA_000966675.3 Picea glauca
CATGAAACAAAATATTGATATAATGAGAAGCTAAAGCTGTGACAAAACACCAATTTCTGCTTCAGTCTGTATTAAAACTCCATATCCTTGTTCTCCCACGAATGAGGATGAATATTATTACAAAAATGATAAGTATTTATAAGTTTCTCCACAGGGTAAAACCTCCCTATGGATAATATCAAACAGTTTTACATAATCTGGAAAATATCCCAAAATCGACTAAACTAGGAAAATAAAATGCAAGTAAAATCTTTGACATATCCCCTAACTGCTCATCATATCCACTGCAATTTTGAATTCATCTGCAATAGAACAAACATATCAAGTTAGAAAGATATTTCATTAGAAAAACAATAAAAAATTGACTCTACAGACTTAGCTACAGAATCATCTGATTCTGTAGCTAGTCTAAAATAGCATACAAGATCAGATAGAAATCAAATCAAATCTTTTTTAAAAATAATCCAAACCAATCTTCTTTCAATAAACATTGAGAATGAATCACTAATGATTCAAATGATATTATTATTCAAATTAAACAAAATAAAAAAAAATGGTTCAATGGAAAATAGGGGTAAGAATACTCTGTTTTTCTTTCACCGTAAAATCGGGTCAAACAGTAACAAGACTGTTCCATATCACACGAAATCCATTGTGAGTCATATCATGTGTGATACGATGTAATCCAACACAATCATAATCCATTCATTATGGCTATAAAAATGCAACATAATATTCATGTCGTTTTTATTAAATACAAAGATGGCAAAGATGTTACGATCATGGGTAAATATAACAGCATAATATCAAACAAAATTCGCCATAGATTTCTATCACTGGGCGTTATACAATCAAAAAACAGGGTCAAATGATGATCACAACCATCACCAAGTCGACAGAAGTGATAATCGTAAACTGGGTAACAATAGAAACAAATTGTGACTGAGTTGAATATAGAATAACAGTGAATCCAATCTCGTTTAACAAATCAATTTGTAACTGAATATTCATTACAAATCCAACCGATAACAGGGTCGTTCGAAAGAAAACCACAACGAATTAATCGGTTGGGTTTCACATAACTGTTACGAATTGAATCCATTCACGATTTGGGTGAAATCATATTAACAACAATCCAAACTGTATTCGAGTTGGTCGAAAGTCATATGGAAATAAAATCGTAACAGTTAACCATATCACACTTGTTACCAATCAAAGCATATACATCATAACGAAATCAAAACGAAATTTGATCGTGTTCAGAATCGAAATAGGAGAAACAACTTGTGTCTATAACAAATACAAACGACTCCAATTGACAGAGCATTCATTTTAGCTAAAATCAAACAACTCAAATCCAAATCAAATCAAATTGGATCGATTAATAATCGAAACAAAACAGAATTCCATTCAGTCAAAGCAAGGCTGAGTATACAATGTAACAAAACCAATCAATGTTGAACAGAGCTATTCAAACCAAACTTGAATTGTTATAAAAACTCATACTATTTACAAAAATGATTGATATTACACATACCTGTGTGACGAGGCTAACCAATTACGCCAGCTTAGAATTCACCACAGCTGTGGCCGATTCCACATTTTTGAATAAAATGGAGCCTGTCGTTCTTTGTCTTTTATCAGTGGCTCGCAACTCAGCCTTTTGACAGGTAAGCAATGTAACCTGGTCCTCCAAAGATTTAATCTTTGACTGTAACATAGGCACATCAAGATAGTATCTCTCTAACCATAAGCCACACTAATCACAGGGTGGCACAGTAGACTTCGACAGAGCAGGAGAGGGTTTAGATATATGATCGGGGGTATCACATGGAAGCTTAATGCCAGGGTAATCTGGGTCATTTTGAAAGCAAGGTGGTAAGTTTGACACGAAGTCGTATGGGGGGTTGGAACACAGGTCGTCTGAATAGGGATACTCACTTGCCAAAAAACGTTCAACCTCTAAATCAGAGTCCTTGCTCAGCACAATCGGGTCAGGATTGACAGGGGGTTTGGGTTTATTCCTCGCCATTCGAGAGATTATCCGGGCATTCTTTTTTCTTTTGGCATTTGCAGTAGGTTTAGCTTTAGGCTTCCTCTCCACAGGCTTAACAGATTCGACATCCTTGGTCACAGAGTGGGGTAGGTCGATAGGTGAGTCGGGTAAGGGTTTAGGTAAAAGGATACTATAGGGAATCGGGGGTATAGGTTTATCCTCGTTCACCACAGGTTTGTCAACCTGTGGTGGATTTGAATCCACAAAATTATTGCGCGCAAGAAAATCATCCCAACTGTCTCGGTGTAACCCCAGGTGACAAACAACAATCATTTTAACCAGCCCATAGTGAAAGAGGCTGCTATCAGCCTGGTTCCTTTTATATTTCTTAGACATTTTGAACAGGCTTCTATGCAGATAGTATGGCATATTAAGCTCAAAACCCATAAAAACCATAATCAGACGAAGGTAGTGTAAGAAAACAAACCCATACCGACCCTCGTAAGTGATGAACTACTTGATAACCATCAACAAGTCATGACATCGCTACTTCAGCATGGTCACAGGCAAACCCTTGTCACAGGAACTAACCTTGCACGACTTAAAGAGCAAAGTCCAAGGGACTTCTTCTACCTTGCAGTTTTTGGACCATCTCTGCCCAGTGATAGGTAAACCCGTAGCTAAATTGAGAAATTGCTCGTCAATTTGCAATTGAACATCCCCGACCTTGGCTCGACAGCCATCAAAGGTCAATGCGAATTTCCTAGCAACGCCGAGGTTAAAACCATCGAATTTTTGTATGAACGAGAGCCACCCAAATTCTTCAAGGTCAGCACAGGCACTGTCGAACATCAACAGAGCCTGGCTACCATTCAGTTCAGCCCTCATGACTGGAACCATGATGTGGGCACATGGTAAGGGTTGGGTCGAAAACACCATCACACAGGGTCATTCGGTGTAACTACTATGAACGATCAAAGGGGAGGCATTAATGTGTGCATGCGAGGGTGGTGGAATCACTTACAGCCATGCAAAATAGTAATTGCAAAGTACAACCGGCGTATTAACCCTCTGTTGAAACAATCATAACATATTTCAAATCATATTATTCAGTCGAACCAAAAATCAAACGATAAACGATATACCAATGCGCCATTTACCATATTTCAAACCATGAATATTCAAATGTGAAATCAAACCCATATGTTTAACCAACGCGCCATTGCATAATCANAGTCGTGAAAACTAAATGGAGACCAATTTGCAAATGTCGCAAAGAATGAAAATGTTGTTTATTTGCAAAATGCGACGATAATTTGAAGTTCAGAAGACAAAGGTGTAGGCATCTTATAGGGCAATTGAAAAATTGAATTAGCTGCCAACACCATCTAATCCCATAAAAGATCTGACATCTGACACATTTCTAGGTGTTGGCCATCCTCTAATGTATTCAATCTTCTCTAGATCTACTGCTATGCCCTGCTCTGAAATAATGTGTCCCAAGTAATGGATCTGCTTTTGATAAAATGAACACCTACTCAACTTGGCATACAACTGTTGTTCTCTTAGTACTTGCAATACCAATCTCAAGTGAGGTCCATGCTCCTCTTCAGACTTAGAATAGATAAGTATGTCATCCAGGAATATTATGACAAACTTATCCAAATAATTTCTGAATATGCCATTCATTAATCACATGAAGACAGTTGGTGCATTGGTCAGTCCAAAAGCCACCATTACAAATTCATAATGCCCATACCTGGTCCTAAAGGTTGTCTTATGAATGTCTTCTTCCTTGATTCTTACCTAATGGTATCCTGCCCTCAGGTCAATTTTTGAAAATATCTTTTCTCCTCTTAGTTGATCAAAGAGGTCATCAATTCAGGGTAGCGGATACTTGTTCTTTATAGTGTACTTGTTTAGTTGTCAAAATTCAATACACAGCCTCAAGGTTCCATCCTTCTTTTTGAAAAAAAGTACTGGTGCTCCCCAAGTTCAAACACTTGGACAGATGTACCCTTTCCTCAACAATTCCTCCAACTACATTTGTAATTCTTTTATCTCTGGTGTGCTCATTCTGTAAAGTGTTTTTGACATCGGGGTAGCTCCTGGCACTAAATCAATTGAGAAATTTATCTCCCTTCTTGGTGGAAATCCGAGCATTTCTTGGAATACATCTTCAAATTCTTTTCTCACCGAGAAATCTTCAAGGAGTGGCCCCTTTGTATCAACTGGCTCCTCCACATGGGCTTCATACAATTGACATCCTTTTCTAAAGCACCTTTTCAGCTGTAAGGCTCAAATCTCCCTTATAGAGATGGGTATTGAAACTTCTTTCAAAGTGCTCTGTTTTCCATTTCCATCAAGACATGTAAATGTCTTGTTATGAAAATCTAGGACAACATGATTCTTTTCCAACCAATCCATCCTAATCATAATATCATAAGACCCCAATGGTATGACGTTTAGATCAGTAATAGTATTCACACCATTAAGACTTATGGAATAACTTTTGACCATATCATGGATTCTTCTTTTGGTTCTAGTGGCTAACCGAACCAAACATGTTTCTCCAAGTTTACTTTTCTCCAAATGTAATCTATCCACTATCTTAGGGTCAATGTAACAATGTCTTGCTCCTAAATCAATCAAAATAGAAACAAGTCAATTTATGATCTTACCTTCCACCTTGATCATATTATACTGGTAATCTACTTGTTGATCATTTAAAGCTGCATAGATTCTCCCCATATCTTCGATTGTTGTAGCCTCTTGGATGTTGTGCACAGTCTTCGCTCTATCCTTTCTGTGTGGGAAATCCTTGTACAGGTGATCTTCCTTTCATCCCCAACATTGGATTGGTGGTCTTCCCCTTTCTTCAAAGGAGTCCTCCTTCTTGAAATCCTCCTTAGCATATTGATCTTGATGATTTCTATTAATCTCATTCCTATTGAAGGGAGGTTTTAATCCTTTCATCCTCTGATCAGACTTCACATTCTTCTTGTCCTTCCAAGATTTATGTAGGGATTCTCTTCCCTGGCCTTGATAACACAAGTATTTATCCTTCCTTATGGCCTCAATCAAGGTCTTAGGTTCATCATACTTGATCGTTTCCTTATATAAGGATGGAAATCCACTTAGAAATCTCTGTATTTTCACTTTCTCATCACCAATGAACCTAACATACTTTAACAATCTGTAACATACCCAACCACCCATAGGTCGGGTACACTACCTTCAAGCCCACCCTTGGACTTCCTTCTCATGATGACCTTCTTTATTTATTAAGGATGCATAAGATAACTGATTTAACGACGTGCACAACAATATCCAGCAAGCATGCAAGATCTAAATATTATGTTAAACGATAATTAAATATACACAGCGGAAATACATTCATATACATGTAAATGACAATTAAACTACAGAGTGGAATACATTCATACACAGATAGTAATATCACGACATAGAGCACTTATCTTTATGAAATATGACACCGATTAGTTGTAGACCAAGGATGTTCCAGCCAACCATACACACCGCTGCTCTAAATCCCAATAGCAGTGTCACCCCTGAGCCAGGGCTATGAATCCATAAGGATGGTTCTAGAGTGTAATTGGGTTCCCAAACTAGTCAGCTCTCAAGATCTCATAGGTTTCTTGACACCAACAACAATCCAAGTACCCAACTCTCTTCTACCCAGCCTGTGCCATCGAAGAGAATGGACCTCCACCCATCTCTTCCACGCAGTCCCTCAGGCAGTCCTTCTCCTTCCTGCCAGGGCTTGCAACACAGCTGGTCTAGAATATCAATGTTGGAGCTCTTAGAACTCGCAGTTGTGAGAAAAATAGGGCACAGACCAATGCATTTCAGACATGCAGGCCTTAGGTCAAGGCTAGATCACACTAGCGACCACTACAACCAACTATCCCATGGCTAAGTTCTTCAACAACTCTATTTCCTTTGCCAAGCCAAGACACAGGTGATAATGGATCAATTGATGAGTCAGGGGGGGTGCATGGGAGTGTGTGAGAAATTAATGAGTGAGGGAATGGGAAAACAATAAACAAGTCATCATTCCAACCCCCCCCCATCAGACTAGAGGCAAGTTTAAGAAACCTTGTGGGGAAAACAATAACCTCCTGGCCTTCCCCAAGAAGTTCATGTAATCGATCCCCTCCCTTAGAGAAAAGAGTAATAAGAAAAAACAAGAAAAAACACTTAGTCTCTCAAGCTCCCTCTCTTGTGGAATCATAGCCCCTTATAACTCTAGTCCTTGCCCATCTAGCAGCCAACAATGTATTTATTATTATTAGTGATCAAAACATTACATTTCTTGGGCATACTGGCCCTTCAATAATTGTTTGGTCACTCTGGCCTCTCAGTATTGTAACAATACATTATTTAAAATGGGGGTTCAAAAACCTGGGGTGTTACATCCCCTCCCCCTTATTTTGGCACTGTTCTCAGTGCATATACAAAACAGAGATCAAAATATCAAATTTATTCAATATATCTGCGGGTACTCTGCTTGCATGGCATATTCATGCTCCTAGGTAGCATTTTCAGGACCGTAGCAGGTCCACTAAAATTTTACCAATTCTATAACTTGATTTCGGAGCATTTTGACTTTTTTGTCCAACACCCACACTGGATGAACCTGAAAGTCTCCCTCCATCTCTACTTGAATCATATGCCAATCAATAACATGGTTAATATCATGTACATATTTATTTAGTAAAGATACAGGAAATACATTATGCACATTCATGGAAGTAGGCAATGCAAGCATGTATGCAACCGACCCTATTCTGTCCAATATTTCGAATGGACCACAGAATCTGGCTGCCATCTTTGTACAACTACTCAATTTCAAAGAGCTTTTCTTGGGCTTCACTTTCAAAAGTACATGCTCCCCTACTTTAAATTCTCTAACTGTCCTTTTTAAGTAATCTTCCCTCTTAAATGGCTTATCCATCACATACATTCTCAGCATGTCTTCAATTATTCAATTGACCCTCTATGTTTTCCCATCTGTCTGGGGATGATATGTTGTGCTAAAGTTTATATTTGTGCCAAATCCTTTAAACAATCCCCTCTAGAAATAGGAGGTAAACCTCGTATGTCTGTCCGAGACAATTGTCCTAGGTATCCCATGCAATCTAGCAATTTCCTTCATGAAAATTTCTGCAATATTAATTGTTGTATGTGTTGTCTTCACAGGCACAAAATGAGTAGTCTTTGTTAACTTATCAACCACCACCATGATTGAATCATGTTTCTTATTCGTTGTGGGTAATCCGATGATGAAATATGTGGTGATCACATCCCATTTCTTCTCTGGAATTGGCAATGGCTGCAACAAACCCACTGGGTGCCTATGCTTAGCCTTCACCTTTTGACACTCCATACATTGAACGATGTAATCAACAACATCCTTCTTCATTCTCAGCCAAAAGAACTAGCTTCTTACTGCTGTAATTTTTTCTGGTAACTGAGATGTCTAGCATAAGGAACACCATGCATTTCCTTCAGTACCAAATTCCTTAGTTCTCCAGAACTAGGAACATAGATTCTATTTGTATGCATGAGGAATCCATCTTCCTTTATCTCATACTCCTTTATTTTCTATTGTACATCTCCTTGCTGTAAGTTTTCCTTTACCTATAGGTAATGCTAATTTGTAACAAGACCATCTAAAATTCTTCTCTTCAAGTCTGACGGATGCATACTGACAACAGTATCATGCATGAGATGCACTCTCCTACTAAGTGCATCATAAACTTTATTCTCCTTTCCCTTGATATGCTTGATATCAAAGTCATATTCACTTAAAAATTCCATCCATCTTGTTTTCCTGGCATTCAAGGTCAGTTGTTCGAAAAGATACTTCAACCTAACATGGTTTGTCCTTAATTTGAATTTTTTCCCCATGAGATAATGCCTCCACATGCTCAAGGCATGAACAATGTCAGTGAGTTCCAAGTCATGTGTGGCATAGTTCCTCTCATGTTCCTTAATCTTTCTCGACTCATATCCAATGGCATGTCCATTATGCGTGAGGAATCCACCAAATCCTTCCTTACAAGTGTTTGTACATACCAAAAAAATTTATTTTGAGTCAGAAATCTTTAGCACAAGTGCACTAGTAAGTAATTCCTTCAACAGATTAAAAATTTTTTCAGACTTGAGTGCACATTGAAATTTAGTTCCCTTCTTTTGCAAAGAGGTGATGGGGTGAGAAATCTTAGAGAACCCTACTATGAACCTTTTGTAGTGGCCAGATAATCCCATAAAATATCTAATGTCTGACACATTTTTGGATGTTGGCCATCCTCTAATGGCTTCAATCTTCTTTGCATCTACTGCTATGCCCTGCTCTGAAATAATGTGTCCCAAGTAATGGATCTGCTTTTGATAAAAAAACCACTTACTCAACTTGGCGTACAACTGATGTTCTCTCAGTACTTGCAATACAAATCTCAAGTGATGTCCATGCTCCTCTTCAAACTTAGAATAAATAAGTATGTCATCCAGGATTACTATGACAAAATTGTCCAAATAATTTCTTAATATGCCATTCATTAAGCACATGAAGACAACTGGTGCATTGGTCAGTCCAAAAGGCACCACTACAAATTCATAATGCCCATACCTGGTCCTAAAATTTGTCTTATGAATGTCTTCTTCCTTGATTCTTACCTGATGGTATCCTGCCCTCAGGTCAATCTTTGAAAATATATTTTCTCCACTTAGCTGATCAAAGAGGTCATCAATTCGGGGTAGCAGATACTTGTTCTTTATAGTGTACTTGTTCATTTTTCGTAAGTCAATACACAGCCTCAAGGTTCCATCATTATTTTTGACAAAAAGTACTAGTGCTCCCCAAGGTGAAACACTTGGACGGATGTACCCTTTCCTCAACAATTCCTCCAACTGCATTTGTAATTATTTTAGCTCTGGTGTGCTCATTTTGTAAGGTGTTTTTGACACCAAGGCAGGTCCTGGCACTAAATCAATTGAGAAATCTATCTCCCTTCTTGGTGGAAATCCGGGTATTTCTTGGAATACATCTTCAAATTCCTATTGCACCGAGAAATATTCAAGGCTTGGCCCCTTGGTATCAACTAGCTCCTACACATTGGCTGCATAGAATTGAAATCCTTTTCTAAAACACTTTTTAGGCTGTAAGGCCAAAATCTCCCTTATAGAGATGGGTCTTGGAACTCCTTTCACAGTGTTATGTTTTTCATTTCCATCAAGACATGTAAATGTATGGCTATGAAAATCTAGGACAACATGATGCTTGTCCAACCAATCCATCCCAATCAGAATATCATAAGACCCCAATGGTATGACGTGTAGATCAGTACTAGTATTCACGCCATTAAGACTTATGGAACAACTTATGACCATATCATGGATTCTTCTTTTGGTTCTAGTGGCTAACTGAACCAAACTTGTTTTTCCAAGTTTACTTTTCTCCAAATGTAATCTATCCACTATCTTAGGGTCAATGTAACAATGGATTTCTCCCGAATCCATCGAAATAGAAACAAGATGATTTATGATCTTACTTTCCAACTCGATCATATTGGACYGGTACTCTACTTGTTGATCATTTAAATATGCATAGATTCTCCCCATATMTCTGACTGTTGTAGCCTCTTGGGCATTGTGCACAGTCTTCGCTCTATCCTTTCTGTGTGGGCAATCCTTGTACAGGTGATSTTCCTTGCATACCCAACATTGGATTGGTGGTCTTACCCTTTTTCCCAAGGAGTCTTCCTTCTTGAAATCCTCCTTAGCATATTGATCTTGATGATTTCTATTAGGCTCATTCCTATTGAAGGGAGGTTTGAATCCTTTCCTCCTCTGATCGAACTTCACATTCTTCTTGTCCTTCCAAGATTTATGCAGGGATTTTCTTCCCTAGCCTTGCTCATAAAAGAATTTATCCTTCTTGATAGCCTCAATCAAGGTCTTGGGTTCATCATACTTGATCTTTTCCTTATAGAAGGCTGGAAATCCACTTAGAAATATCTATATTTTCACTTTCGCATCACCAATGAACCTAACATACTTTAACAATCAAAAGAACTTCTTATCGTATTTTTCCATAGTCATACTTCCCAACTTGAGTTCAAAGAACTCCTGCATTTTCTTGTCATAGAAATTCTATGAGAGGTACTCCTTCTGGAAGTACTTCTTGAACTGTTTTCAAGTGATCCTACTTTCATTGACATGTTCCACTTGCTTCAGTTGGTCCCACCACACTGTAGCTTTCCCTTGTAAATGGTAGGTGGAAATCCTAGCTTCTAGGTTTTATGAATAGTTATGCAACTGAAAATATCTCCGGAGCCCAAGAAACCATGCTTCAACATCATCTTCCCTTTCTCTTTCACCATTGAAGGAAGGTGGCTTGAGCTTCCTCAGCTCTCCTTGCAAACTATCTATCTCTTGTTTCCTTCTCTGGAGTATGATAGGAGACACTTATGGACTGCTTACGGGATCATCGGATACATAAAAATTCCTTCTTGAGTAAGCAGCTAAGTAGCATCCATGAGATCTTCTAGAACTTCTGGAATAACCAGCTCTTCCACGAGCATCTCCTCTTTCCCGACACCTTCCTTCTTCCACTTGTCTTGAGTTCGATTCCTTCTTCGTTTGCCTCTGCAACGGATTTAAACTCTGGAACACTAGAGCATTTATCTGACTTTTGCCTCTCATTTTTCTCTCGTTGTCTTCTTTGTAGCTCTACACTTCCATCTTCAAGCTTCTTATCGTTTCTATCAATGTTTCATGTTCTCCTTTTTCTTTGCATCCGTTGGACTCTGTCACTGCATTATCGATTCTAGTATTCTATCCTTTAGGCTCCCTTTCATGACTGGAGGCTCCCTCGCCTTCTCCCATTTCCTCAATACACATACTGAGCTGATGCACTTAAGTCTCTTAATTCTGCAAAATGTGCAAGCAACCATTTTGTTAGAATTATGCGTATGATAGAAAAATTTTCCAAATCATGCTACAAGTCTCTTTCTTGTTTATGGAGATCATATCCCCATTCTCCGAAAATAACAAGTTCATGTTATCCCTTGCCGACACAGAGTTCACCATGCACAGGTGCTTCCTTCAAACCACCTCCTAGGTGACCACGACTAGAAACCATGGCTAAATCCTCCCTTAGCACTTTTTTGTCTCGGAGATAACCAATTCAGCCCTTAGCCTTCCTTCTTCAACTCTCAACCTGCATATGACCAAGGCCATGACCCTGTTCTTAGCTAAAAAAGTGCTTGTCCAGAGCTTCAGGACTTCAAATCTTTTAGCTAGGACCAGATCAATAGTCCTCGTCCTCTTTCGCAATCAATGATTGAGATCTTCTTCGGGACTCTGTGCTTCGGGAGTCTCACCTTTTCTTGCTTGCCTCCTCCCGGTATGCCTTTACCCAAGTTTCCTGATCTGTCGACAGGTTTCCTCCCACATATTGGCAGATGTGAATCGTTAGGGCATTTCAGGCTTCGGAAGTTTCAAACTTCCCTCCTGCACTTTCTCCCGGAGTGCTTTTACCCACAATTGATGATCCCTTGATGCGTGTCCTCTGGAATCGACGGTCGATATATACTCCGGCCTTCGGGCCTTCAGGAGTTTTCGACCCAACCAACCTGACACCTCCTTCCCTTATGAAGTGCCCGGTCTTCCGGATTGCATGATCTATCGCCATGTGGAGAAATGTTGGAAGCAGACATGTGACCCAATCATGTTGGTGACACATGTCACGTTCTAATCAAATTTTCAATGTTCCAAATGCCCCAAAATTAATGACATGTGGCACACATCCCATGTGTCCACATCATCCTCGGTGATGTCATCGTGCCTTATCACTTCGTCTCTTCAGGCTTCGAGGCTTCAGGAGTTTTCAAACTAGCAGACTTCCAATTTTCTCGAACTTCAAATTCCCAAACTGGCTAATTTGTCGCCACATATCCTCCTGGATCAGATGACCAGGTTTCACTTCGGGTCTTCACCCGGAGTCCATGGATCTTATCCACATGTCTTTCTTAATCTAACGACTATGATTTCTTTGGGGCTCCGGACTTTGGAGATCTCAAAATACAACCTTTTTCCTTGAAAATATTTTTATCCAAATTTTGAAATCTTCTAACGCGTGTCCCCTGCGGATTGATGACCATGATTCCTTTGGGACTCCAGACTCCGGAAATATCAAATTTCAAACTTATTTAGCCCCAAGGATTTTATCCAAATTCATGGATCTGGTGACGCATGGCTCTCGGCAGATCAATGGTTGATATCTTCTTGGATGATTGGACGGTCGAGGTTTCCTCCATCTCTCCAGCTCTACAGGCTTCGGGAGTCTCAAACCTCAACTGAAAATCTCCTAAATGGATTCCTCCAGAGTTACTAATATGCTGGCACGTAACCTCTGGGCGATCGACGATCATGATCTAATTCAGATGATCTGACAATTGATGTTTACTTCAGGTCTCCGACTCTCTGGGCTTCGGGAGTCTCAGATATCAACTGCTCCTCGTTCACTCTTTCTCGGAGTTATTTCACCCAAATCACACGATCAGTTGACGTGTTTCCTCCTATGGATCGATGGTCCCCAGCTACTTAGGCTATTCATAGTTTTGATGTTCGAGCCCTACCTATCACATCATTGCATGCCTTTCAATTTGTGGGGGCATGCATCGATAGTTTGGAGTAACCCACTTTTCGCCCCTCATTTATTCTGATGATGACACGTAACCCCCCAGCAAAACTATGGTTTGGATTGCAGGACCTCCTTGGGAAATTATATCCTATGCAACTCGATTCTCTACAATGTTTGTTGGCCGTTGATCTCTCTCTCCAATGGGATCCAACGGTCGCAACCTTAACCTTTCTTCCTTTTCATCAGATGACCCATGTTTACCTATCCTTCGATCCAAGGATCCTATATCTCCCTGATCCTACTGTGGAAATCGTTCCCGAATTAAAAAGGAATGATCACGATCCTTCGAACCCTCACAAAGTTTCTATGACGTTTCGTCTCCTGCGTAGCATCTGCAACGTCATTCCTCTTGAGATTTTAAACTTCATGGTCAGAGTTTGATCTCGACCATGAGATTTTGACCAACAGACCCGACCCATACCGGCCCTGTGTTTCAATCTGATACCAATCTGTAACATACCCATCCACCCATAGGTCGGGTATGCTACCTGCAAGCCCACCCTTTGACTTCTTTCTCATGCAGACCTTCTTTATTTATTAAGGATGCACAAGATAATTGATTTAATTCCATGCACAACAATATCCAGCAAGCATGCAAGATCTAAAGATTATGTTAAATGATAATTAAATATACACAATGGAAATACATTCATATACATGTAAATGAAAATTAAACTACATAGCGGAATACATTCATACACAGATAGTAATATCACAACAAAGAGAACTTATATTTATAGAATACGACACTGACTGGATGCAGACCAAGGACGTTGCATCCAACCGTAGACAATGCTGCTCTAAATCCCAACAGCTGTGTCACCTCCAAGCCAGAGCTATGAATCCACAAGGACGGTTCCAGAGTGTAATTGGGTTCCCAAACCAGTCAGTTCTCAAACTCTCACAGGTTTCTCGATACCCACAACAATCCAAGTACCCATCTCTCTTCTACCCAACCAGTGCCACTCGAGAGAATGGACCTCCACCCTTCTCTGCCACGTAGTCCCTCAGGTAGTCCTTTTCCTTCCTGCCAGGGATTCTAGCATAGCTAGTCTAGAATATCAATGCTGGAACTCTCAGGACTCATAGTTGTGAGAAAAACAGGGCACATGCCAATGCATTTCATACATACAGGCCCCAGGTCATGGCTGGATCATACCAATGACCACTACAACCAACTATCCCATGGCTAAGTTCTTTGGTAGCTATGTTTCCTTTTCCAAACCAAGACGCAGGTGATGATAGATCAATGGAAGAGTTAGGGTGGGTGCATGGGAGTGCGTGAGGGAATAATGAGTGAGGGAACGGGAAAAAAATGAACAAGTCATTAGTCCAACTCCCCCATCAAACCAGAGGTGGCTTTAAGTAACCTCGTGGGGAAAACAAAAACCTCCTAGCCTTCCCCAATAATTTCACTTAACAGATCCTCTCCCTTAGACAAAAGGGTGATTAAAAAAAATAGGAATAAACACTTAGTCCCTTAAGCTCCCTTTCTTGTGGAATGATAACCCCTTATAAATCTAGTCCTTGTCCGTCTAGCATGCAACAATGTATTTATTATTATTAATGATCAAAACATTACATTTCTTGGATATACTGGCCCTTCAATAATTGTTTGGGCACTCTGGCCTCTTAGCATTGTACAATACATTATTTAAAATGGGGGTTCAAAAACCTGGGGTGTTATACAATCCCAAGAACTTCTTCTTGTATTATGTCATAGTCTTGCTTCCCAACCTGAGTTCAAAGAACTCCTGCATTTTCTTGTCATAGAAATTCTTTGAGAGGTACTCCTTCTGGAAGTACTTCTTGAACTGTTTCCAAGTGATCCTACTTTCATTAACATGTTCCACTTGGTTCAATTGGTCCCACCACACTGCAACTTTCCCATGTAAATGGTAGGTGGAAATCCTGGCTTCCAGGTTTGATGAATAGTTATGGAACTGAAAATATCTCTGGAGCCCAAGAAACCATGCTTCAACATCATCTTCCCTTTCTTTTTCACCATCAAAGGAAGGTGGCTTGAGCTTCCTCAACTCTCCTTGCAAACTATCTATCGCTTGTTTCCTTCTCTGGTGTCTGACAGGAGACACTTTTGGGCGACACTTTTGGATGGGAGGACCCCTTGCATTGTGAAGGAGACACTTGGCTTGAGGACACATGGCCTTTGGAGGCCTATCGCTTTCTCCTACAACCCCAACAACTTCTCCAAAGTACCAAAATGTCACCCTTTAGGGTGTGATGTCATGTTTCTAGGGTTTCTTATGTGCATTCTTAAAGTTAAAATAATGTTATTTTGTAAAAGGAAATGTCTCCCTTATTTTGTGGTTTACCTATGTTAAGTGGAAAAACTTTATTTTATAGGTTTGGTATAAATAAAGATCAAACTCATTTCATTTGAGACATAACTCTCCCATCTTTGAGAAGATACTTGGCTGAAATTTTCGCCCTCATTGGGAAAAATCGATTTCTCTCTTTCTTATGCAATTTTTGTATGCTAAGTGTTGATCTTGTGGAGGAAACTGGCGTGCTATCTCTTGGAAGCTTGTCTCTTGCTTTGTGGTGGAATTTACTTGGTAAACTAGGGTTTGATCTTTCATCTTGTGGAATTGGTAAGGAAATTTATGCATTAGTTAGTATTTTCTTCTTGTTCCATGTTATTCTTGTTTCAAACCCTAGGAGGAGTATAAGTTCATACACCCTCCACAAAGTTTCATCTCATTTGTTGGTTGATAAGTTAGTTTTGGCAACGTTGCTATGAGGAGTACATGAGTGTACACCCTCCTAGATTTACCTTAGTTTGGTTTAAATTCCCTAGGGAGTAAAAGGGATTACACCGCTAGAGATATTGTGGGTCTAACTATCACATCCAAGAACCATTTACCCAATATATTAAAGGCACTAATCTGAAAATTGCATTGGAGAAATAAACTACTTGCATGAATGAGATATTGATTTGGTTCAAAGTGCAATCAATTGTATGCTTTATATGCCTACTTGAGCCACTAGGGTGTCTCATTTAGCCAAATTATTATTGTTTCTGTCATAAATATAATGCTACAGCCATTAGGGATGCCGAAAAAATATTTCTTTCACTCATTACTCACTTGCCAACCACCAAAATTGCTTTGAAAATTGTACTTTTGTTCAACTTCTCATTGTCTATCATCTTGACGGTTTACTTGTGGATTTTTGGGGTTGGAATTTGTTGTTGTAGAAAACCTTTTCTACAAGCATAAGGATTCTCTTATAAACTTCTGAAAACATCTCTTTGTAGCCCTAAATTTGCATCAAAGGTTGTGCTTATGTGTTGGATAATTGCTTACTGGTTTAGTTCTTCATTGTCCAAATCCCAGGATATCCAAATCATTTCTCTATGGAGTGGAGGGAAAGTTTCCCTAAATTTAATGGTGATCCATCTCTGGCAATCACCCATGTCGAGAATTATATGAAGTATGCTTCAAGTTTAAATGTGTTGCATGAAGATGTGTTGATGAATATTTTTGTATCTTATCTGGAATAAAGTCAAAGAAGGTGGCTTGCGCAGTCATGTGATCTGAAAATTGTCCCATATTCTACAAATTTCATTGAAGAATTTCTCCAGCATTGTTAGCCAGCGACTTATAATTTGCAAGATAATTTCCAAGATCTCAAACATGCTCTTTACTTTGAAGGTTTTCCGGTGAATGATGAGACAATAAGTGAGGAATAGAAAACTGAAGAAGAGTATCATTCACCCACTGCATGAGAAGTGTTGGAAGAATAGATCCATGAAGAAATTTTTCAAGAAGATCTCAATGATGAATACCTAGATGAGACATCAGTGTCCATTATCTCGCTTGATGAAGGTGAAGTTGACCTACCTCAACTTCCTCTGCACATGAATACTAAGAAATGATCAACATGAGTGAAATAGGTGATATTGTGGAGGACCCTTCTCATGTGGTTGATCAACATATTGATGATTTCATACATTTTGGGAGATGTATATGGGGTGTGGGTTGCATCATTTTTTATGGAGATCCTATTTACGATGTTGAAGGTATCTCTCAAGCAAAAGAGTTTGAGTTGTCATCTTCAAAGGACTAGTCTTCATGCATATATGATTCATATTTTTGGCAGCTTGATGGTGATATGGACACAAAATTTTTCCATCCATGTGAGGATGACTTTTCGCAACATATTCAGGATGATTTTCAATCATCCCTTAGGAGTTGTGATGCACATCCTTTTGGGGATGAAGACCTTTTCTATGAACCTTCGTCCTCAATTTTAGATGAACACTAGAATGTGGCCATCCTAGAGAAATCAAAGGCTTACTCTACAAAGTGAAAGTATTTTCATCTTGGGGATTTTTACAAGGATTTGCAAATGAAGAGGCAACATTTTTCTTTCTTTATACCTGAGCTTGTCCCTTACCTCATTTCTTCTTCTCAAGGAAATCATGGGGTCTTCTTGGGATCCCTCGTATCTTCCCAGTCTTCATGAAGTAGTGATCATGCTAACTGGGATGGAGATGAGTCGTTGTCTACATGCCATAGTCTCATTCAGAGATGGATCGATCAGGCTTGTGGATATTCTTTCTAGCAATATTTCCTCCATCCCACCCATCTCTATGAATTGCCTCCTAAGATTGATTATACGTTTATTAATGTCCATGATTATTATGTTCTTAACTTGTCTTTGATATTTTTTATAACTAAGCACAGGGGGAGACACTTGGTTAAGATGTTGAGCATATGGTTACACTGGGTATATGATTTCACCTGACATCCGATGAGACCCAATCTCCATGGGCCACTAGCTCTAGGTAAGTAGGTAGGTCATCTTGATTTCCCATGAATTGTCATCTTACTTGCTCACGATAGTTTCATGGGGTCTTCACTCAATGAACTTGGGGCATAGCACCTTCATTAATGGGATATTAAAGAATACCCCTAATTTCACTAAATATTGATAAATATCTTCCAAAATCCTTTGGTTGAACCCCCCTCCCAATACATTTTTCCAATAAAAGAAACCCCTATTTTTACTATATACCACTTTGTATACCCCCCAATACCTATAAACCACCTAACACCCCCACATTCCCCCCCAATATCTACAAAATATTGACTTTGTTTTTCATAATTTAAAAACCCCCTTTATAAATGAACGTGATAAGATATTGCTCAACAAGGTGAATCCCCCATGAGGGGGGTTCAACAAAAGGATTTTGGAAGGTATTTATCAATATCTAGTGAAATTAGGGGTATTCTTTAATATCCCATTAATTAAGGTGCTATGCCCTAGGTTCATTGAGTGAAGACCCCGTGAAACTACCATGAGCAAGTAAGATGAAAATTCATGGGAAATCAAGATGACCTACCTACTTACCTAGAGCTAGTGGCCCATGGAGACCGGGTCTCATCAAATGTCAAGTGAAATCGTATACCCAGTGTAACTGTAATACCCCTGTTTCCCCTAGTTTGTAAATATAACTATAATTGGCCAAGAAACTATGGCAGACTAGATATGTGTGAATGTTGGATTTGATGAACCTTTTTGTTATAAAAGGTCAATGTATGCATTTTTTGTTATTAATAGAAAATGGATAGTGTTGCATAACTATTGAAAGGGGGATTTGACAAGACATACCATGACGTTATGAGAGAGATGGTGAGGGGAACCGAAAATGGTTGAGATGACCCCCCACCAAACCAGTACCATACTAGATTTAATGACTCGGACTCAGAACAATCCTCTGACCCATAAATGAATTACCAGTCAGACCGGTAGTTGGAAGAGTCCTCCTCAAGAGTTAATGAGAAGATGGGGCATAGTACCCATTGGAAAGACTTCCATACCTGAGCATGAGCTGGGGGTTCGGACCCATACAACCTTGTTGAGGAAGGCAAGAAAATAGGTAATTTGGGGGAAAAAGAAGATCTGCGTGAGGAAGAAGAATCAAGAGACCAATCTCAAGAAGATAAAAGAGTGCTTGAAGCTCTCTCGTTCGAGGAAGAACTGAGAAATAAGCTCTTTCTAGGCACAAGAAGTGGTTTACATGGTTTTCGTTACAAGCTAATAAACGAGGCTAACGAGTCTTTGTGGAAGTACTAGTGCATACCTCCTTGCTTGATATAGAGAAAAATGGTGGCCAAGATCCTGTGGGAGGATGAGAGTAACCTCCATCCCTAATTGTCGCTAAGTAAGAAGAAAGAGTCTCTCTCATAGAATCGTGGTCTAGCTCAGGGGTGGCCAACGGTAAATCCGTTAGGAGTGGTTGTGCCTATGGTTGGGTAGAAACATGCACCCCTTTCAACAGTCGCTTCATGAATTTTGGTTTTCTGATAAGTATTTTCATACTATGTGTATTAAAATGGAAATGATGATTGAAGATATTTATATGTCTATGACTAAGTTTTGTATTGAATGTTCAAGGTAGAAATATGTATTGTCTCTCTGTGAACCTATGCTTTTGAATGGTCTTCTGCTTGCCTCGGCTTAGCAGCTAGAGAGCTATGGGATGTAAGTTTGCAATAGTATCGGGGAAGGATTTACTAGGATGAATAAGTCTTGTGAACTTCTAGAATCTACCTTCACAATTATACGAAGTTCAAATCCTATGGAAGGAGGGCACCTCCTTCAGACCTTTCACTCGTGTGACATGCTTCCAAGAGATAGCACACCACTTTCCTATAGAATATCAACACTTAACATCCAAAATTTGCATAAGAAAGAGAGAAATCGATTTTTCCCACAATGAAAAGGGTCCTCCCATCCAAAAGTGTCAAGTGTCCATCAATCATCATCATCACCACCAAACCCTAGCCCCCAACAAGACACAAGCCCAAAAAGTGCAATGATTTAAAATCCAAAGGAAAATCGTTGAGCTAATAGGGGCTAGGTGAGATCCTCTAGGATGCCCTCTCAAACCTCCAAAGGCTACATCCATCATCTAAAGCGTGGGCCATGGAATTCAACCTCTGGGCTTCATGCCCCAAGTAAGCCCAAGCTAGGCTTGTTCTTCCAAAACTTTCCACCAAGAAAGGTTTTGCAAAGACAATGAGTGCATACTCCAAGGGTCTCAAGTCAAAGATGTCATAGAAAGTAAAATCATGTCTAATACATGATCCACCTAAACATGTGAATCAAAACTACCTCATCAAATTAAACAAGTGCTCAAAGATCTTATGCAATTGTCCAAGTTTATGTAAGGGAGGGGTGTCATGAAAATCCTATTGGGTGAGCTAAAACCCTCAAGTAGGGGATGCTTCCAAAGGTAACCCCTTCAAGGTCATGTAGTGGATATGAGGTGGATGGAGATTATAATTCATAGGTTTATGGGTTTCATGACATACAATGGCTCATATTGTCTCATATATGGGTGCCTTTGTAGATGGTGTGTTGCACCTTCATTTTCAATGCATACTTTTTCCAATCCCATTTATTTTCATTAATTAGTTAAGGTCCAAACATTTGGGTGCTCCTAGTGGGTAACATTAAGCTTGAAGGAAGCACCACAATGCCACTTGAAGCTAAAGGTACATATATTTTCATATGGGTAACACAAATCTTATAACACACTTGTGTAAGTATTTTAGCAAGCGAGACATTTATTTATGTGAATTATTCTTCCAGGTCTTCAATTTAAGAGAAACAATTCATCATTCTCAAGACCTGTTTTGGTGAGCATCTGGAAGGTTATGATTTTGGATTTTAACTTTTTCCAGCTACAATCCCTATGGGCCTTAAGCCCCTTCTTCTCATGAAATGAGGTACATTCCCTTCTTGGGTCAATAAGGACAAAAAAGATAGAACATGGTGATGTGGTAGGGGAATAAGAGACGGAAAGTGGTAATTATGGTCTGGAATGGTACGATGACCCCTCAAGAGACCGCCAGTCGCACACATTCCCCAATAGTTGGCCACTTACTAGGAAATCGATGACACTCACCAAGGTGAAACAAGGTTAGAATCAAAATGTCTAAGCATGCGTTATATAATCAAAAGAAGCTTCAATACAAGATATTCAAATGCCCCAAATATTAGAGTGATACTTACCACAATAGTTAACTTGTACCTCATGAAGCAAGACCCAATGTCTTCCGGAAGCAAGATGGTGTGGTGAATGCCACGGTGATGAATCCATAAGAGTGGTGGTGAAGTGGGTCTCCAACTATGCAAGTGGACATCACCAGTCAGTTTGTCTCTCGGTACTCCATGTCTGCAACCTTAAGGCCTCGAGACATGATCTCCTTAGTCATCCCTAAAAATTGGGGACAACAAGCACATCTAGACTTGTTTTGCATAATGACATAGAAGGTTCAACACTCTAATATTGATGGAAAATCAATTGAATCTTAATACATTTTCACTATTCTAAGATAACATAAAAAAAAGTTAATTCTTTCAATTGAATATTCGCAAGGTCATAATACATCCTAGTTAATTTAGTCAAATAATATAAATAAATTATTTTTTTAGGCATTATATGTTATCTTAACTTTTAGTAAAAATACTTAGATAATGATTTAAATTATTTATATGTACATGATTTATAAGAAAATAATACTTAGATAATTATTTAAATTATTTATATCTATATGATTTATATGAAAAGAGATGGACATGCCACTTTTGTGTCTAATATAGTCTTAAAAATTAGGGCAAGTCTATTGATATGATTTAAAAGAGAAAAGGTGATTGAGATGATTGATTGACACTAGATAATAGTAATTGAGCTGATTGAATTGCTAAAGAGTACAATCATTAGAGAGGCTATGAAGAGTGATGTATTATGATAATGCTAAATTGGGATCAAAGCCATTAGGCTTATTGAATTGTAGGTTTGAAAATGCATTAATTAAGACTAACATTAATAGTTGGTTTAGTAGTTTTCATGTATGGCCATTAGTTTACATTTTGACAAAGAAATGATATTTCAAACATCTTTTAATTTTTTAATTATTATAATAATTTTCAATGTACAACACTACACTCATTAGATAAGTAATATTATACATCAAGGTTGGTAGTTTCTTTGATATTGTTGGATATAAGTGCATGTAGAAGAATTTACACCAAATGAACAAATATTTCATAATAAAAACTATAAAAACTATGCTAATTCCAACTATATTAAAATTTTGTGACTACATTACTTTGGATCTTGTAAAGGGTTTACAAAGTTTCAAAAATTCATTGTATTTATTAAAAAAAAAAAAAAAAAAATGTTAACTATTCAAATGAGGGAGATATATAATATGATAAAAATAATTATTTGATAATAAAAGGAAGAACATAATATTTTATTGATTATTAAATTTCATTTTATAAAAATAAAAATAAAAATAAAATTATGTGATATTTTATAATAGATTCTTAAGAGAAAATGCATAATTTTTTATAATATATAATATTTCTTATAACTAATTAAAAAGATTTCATTTTCTTTCTATATTTCTTTTCTTATATTCAATTTAAAAAAAAAAAAAAAAATCACTTACCTTTTCATAATTATTCATTTCCTTTTTCATAATCATTCATTTTCTTTGTCATAATAAAAAAAACTAGATTCCATTTACTTCTTCATAATTACTCATTTCCTTTCCCATAATCAAAATTTTTCCATGGTTAAGTGATTAAAAAAATCCATTGTTTTACCCATAAATAATATGATAAATAATATGGACTACTTTAAAAAATAATTAATCAATTATTATATCAAGATTTCATTTCCCATGATCAAAACTTTTCCATAGTAAGTGATTGAAAAAATCTTTTTTTTTCCATAAATAATATGTACTACTTTAAAAAATAATTAATCAATTATTATATTAAGACATTGCTTTCCTGTACAGATCTTATTAAGATGGAAACCATAATATAGTAAAACTTATATATCAGAACATTATATTTTCTTGCTTGAGCTTTGCATTATCCACACCACTGAGATAGATAGAAAATACATCACCACTGATATAGATAGAAAATACATTATGATTGATAGAAAATCCTTCCACATAGATAAAAAATAATGTAAAATCCTTCCACACATAGATAGAAAATACATTATGATAGAAAACACATTAAATATACCCAGTTTCTGATCTACCCAAAAGCACTCACAGAAAAGGAGAATTCCATCTGAAAATTCGGGAATTGAATGACACCGATCCCAGGCGCCATGCAGAGGGTCATACAGAGTTAACCCATAAGCGCGAGTGGCCTGCCACTTATCCTCAGACAACTTCCCTTGAGAAATAGCCTGAATCAAACATATCAACTGCTCGCTAGTCCCAGAGAACTACTGGCTACTCAGCATAGCCTCCCAGCTTCTGCAAACAACTTTGAGCTTATCGTATGAATTGTGAGAGACTTTGAGCAAGCGTTCTCGACGGATTCGTCTGGAATATTGGGAATCTATAAATCTTCAAATTACTCGATAATTAAATCACAGATATTAAAAGCTGTTCTACTATGCTAAAATAATAGAAGGTATGAGCAAATAAAGAGAAAACACCGGAGAATCTTGCGCTGAAAACACTTGAAATCATCCCATAGAAACGAATGAAGGCTATGAGCAAATATGGGGAAAACACTGAGATTATTGGGCTGAAAATACCAGGAAATATTGGGCCAAAAACCATTGAAGCCAATACACGAACATAAAGGGTAAGGTCCCATGAGCTCTCTGTCCCAGGGCACGCACATTCGTAGAGTTCACCGGTTTCAGGGAATTATCGTTCACCTTCAAAGCCATTCTCGGTCTCGGCCATACCTTCACCTATTTCGTTTTCGTTTCCATAGTGCAGACATATTGCCATCGGCCATCACGATCTCAATCGTAGAACAAGGAATGCCAAAGAAAAACACAAGAGATGGTCTTTGAAATTTTAAAAATCTAAAAAATGTGGACGTGGGAGGAAACTGGAGGGCGGGCATGTTACAAAATTCAAAAATGTGGGCGTGGGAAGAATATGGTAGTTGCACCCTCTGTACCACAAGTTTCTACGAAACCTCGGTCAAAGGAAGAAACGGTGTTAACGACAGTTTATGTCACGCCCATTTTGATGGAGTTCCCGTCTACCGGAGAATGCACTGGACGTCAGATCTCTCGTGCTACAGAATGATGGCAGTCTGGGGGATAGTGCCACAGCACGAAGGGGATCGCCAGAACCGGAAAGCTATATGCCGGAGTAAGGACACTCGGGAGGGAAGATTACTCCCGAGTTAGCCTACCTAGTTTAGTACCCTATCTGTTTATAGCAGTGTTGTCAGACTCTCGAGTCTCGCCAAGTCACCGCTGAAAAGAGCCACCCCTAGAGAGTCTTCAATCACCAGACTCCTTTGAAATTCACCATATCATACTTTGAGTATTTTTTTTTCTCTTTGCCGAGTCTGAAAAGAGTCTTTCCGAGTTATAGGCCATACGAGTCTTCTCTAGTTACAGGCCATACGAGACTTAAAATAGTCCGATTTACAGGCCATACGATTCTTAAAAGAGTCCAAGTCTAACATTTGTAGTATAAAACTACAAAAATATTATAAGAAAACAAAGTTCAATTGCATTTGCATGAGTCTACTATTTTTATAAGCATGAACCAAGCCCTTTATATGAGTTTAGAATATTCAACTATAAAGCAAAAACTGGGGGGACTTTAAGGAAAAAAGACTCTATTTAAATCCGCATTATTGTACCATTAGGAAAGTGTTAGCATCAAGAGTCACTCTTGGATTGTAGGAGGAATAAGCCCGATACCGATCAGTTTATATGTCACAGGTTCTTTATAAAGGGTGACCGAATGGGAGTAAATTCAGAACAATATCATTTTAACTCAAACAACTGGGTTGGAAATGCAGAGATAGGTGAGGTCTTGATCTAACTTAGGCCAATAAGTTTGCATAGTGGTGAGTAGGTGGAGAGAAAACGAGAGAGGAATGAAAGCCTGCTCTGGACATCCGGGCTTCCAACAACCTTTGGAGGAAAAGTCTCAGATATGAGATACTCTCAGATCTGAAAACTTCAAGAAACTTAAAATGCTGCAAAAAAATTGTTATAATCAAACCTACAGTATATAGTTATTACAACAGCCGACTGGATCATCCATGCCCGGGATTTAAGAGTCGGAAGAAAAGAGAAAGAAAGAAGTTGGCTGCCATTAAACAAGAAGTCTCAATTATCAGTTTATAACCAGAGAACCAGAGGCCTCGTTAAAGATTTACAATTGGGAGCTTAGCTCTACCATCGATACTAACAAAATGTGAGAAAACTCTCTAAATACTTAGAGCAAAACCATAGAAGCAAATTCAAGACATCGCATTGAAAACATTACGTCTGCATGTTTATTGCGCATGCAGTCTCTGGACAGTTGTGAACTTCAGTCAGATGCAATCGTGCTCCAAAAAGGGCCTATGAATGAATTGACAAGCTTATGTAGTCATTTTCTGGACTTTCCATTTATGGTGGAAACGATGTCCAACCACCATCAATTGCTGTAATCACTGCTTCATTGGGATCGGGAAAGGCCTCGGTCAACTCGGTACCTACAGGACATGGAGGCCTTCTCATTCTGCCATTTGAATATGTTTGGAGAATTCATGGTAAGACTAGCGGGTAGACGTGGAGGCCATTGTGATGACTGGAGGACTTGACACGAAGTGGTGAATGGACAGTGATCAGGCAGGGGTGATTTGACATGCTCGGTGTGGATATGGGATGAGGAGAGGCCATGTGGATGGATGTGGCAGAGGGAAAGCGATAGGGAAAATGCAAGTGGTAGAACTCGTGGGCTTTGAAGTGTACGAGCCAGGTGGAGGAGACACAGGGGCTGGGAAGAAGTTGTGGGTTGACATGACACGGGGATAGGACGTGGCGGCAAGGGACAGATAGTGGAGGTACGTGATGAGTTGAGGGGGGAACACGTCATTATGACGGGGTGACTTGGAGGAGGAGGAACATGTGTCTGAAGATAAGAGGGGGAAAAAGAGAAAAGGGATATGACACGGGGGTAAGTGGAGGATAAATGTGCGGTAGTGGAAGGTAGGAAGGGAGCAGTAGATGTGACAAGTAGAGGAGAGAGGTGGAGTAGAAGATAGATGTCAGTGGGAGGTGAGGGCGGTAAGCGGAGGCGGTAAGTAGTATATCGGAGGGGGGGGTAGGCGGTTAGCAGTTTAGCGCAGGGGGAGGGGGGGTCTGACATCATGAGAGGTCGCCACGTTAGTGCGGGGCCCACATTCAAAAACCACCATATCGCCCCCCTCCCCCATTAAAGGTAGAATGATGGAGGGGGTCCAGAATGGAACCTATGCCGTATATCTGAGCGCGTAGATCTCAGCCGCTCAGACCCACGCAACTCTTAAGATAATGCACCCGATCACAAAAACTTAGGATAAATGGGTTTTTAGCCCATTTCTTGACATTCTTTAGCCATGGTGTCCATTCTGAAGGAAGAACACCCCCTTTACCAACATATGTGATAACATTAGGCTCCATGGGGGATAGAGTCCTCTCTGCGAGGCTCTAAGAACCTTTATGCAGCTTCAGTGCCTTGTTGTTGGGCTATGGAGTCATTTATGAGCCAAAATCAAAAAAGAAAAACAATATTTACAAAAGCATGGGAGCCAGCCGCGACTCAAATAAATAACTTCTTTAGAAAGTGCCCATTTATAGGGCCATAAAAAATTTCATCACCCTCCAAATTCTGCATCCTATAGGTATTGTTTGAAATTACTTCAAAGATTTTGAAGGGCCCAATCCAGAGGGCTTCAAAATTGTTGTGCTTTCCTCTGTCCTACCTGGGTGCATCTAATTTAAGCACTAGATCTCCTAGCTGGAAATCTTCCTTTCTTTCCTTTCTGTCAAAGTCTTGTTTGATCCTTTGTTGACAGTCATGAGCTCTGTCCATCACCTGCTCTCTAGTCTGTTGCATCTCCACTAGTTGATGAATCTTTCTAATCATATCGTCAGGCTCTCCTTGATAATCCTAAAAGAACTTTGCTATAGGTAGAGCTAGCTAAGAAGGAAAAACATCTTCTGTCCCATAAACAAGTTGGAAATGGGAGATGCCTATGGATCTTTTTGTTGTCACTCGATCATCCCACAGAGAGAATTCTAGCTTTGAATCCTATTCTTTCTTATTTTCTTCTAACAATATTTTAATGAGCTAGATCAAGATTTTGTTAGAGGACTCTTCCAGTCCATTTCCTTGGGGATAATAAGGAGTGGAGTGAATTAATGAAATCCCAAACTGCTCACAGAACTTAACCAAAGGCTCAGACTTGAAAAATGTAGTATTATCAGTGATAATTTTGCTAGGACAACCAAACCTTGCTATGATATCCTCCAGGAAACTGATGATTACCTTGTGCGAAGCACTCCTGGTGGGGATGGATTCTATCCATTTGGTGAAATACTCTGTTGCAGTCAAGATCCATCTATGTTGACCACTTGAAGCAGGATGAATCTCCCTAATGAAGTCCAACCCCCATTGCTGAAAGGGTGCTAAAGCTACTACATGCTTTAGTGGCAGATATTTGAGCTGCTGCTTTCCTGAGAATTTTTTACAGTTGATACATGCTCTGATATTTTTGTAGACATCAGTGAATAAGGTAGGCCAGTAGTACCCAGCCCTGAGAATTTTGTAGGCTGTGGTTTTCCAGAAATGATGTCCCCCACATAGGCTGCTATGAAAATCAAATATAATTCTTTGGGCCTCCTGTGGGTCTAGACATCTCAGAAGCACTCCTAGAGGGTCCTTCCAATATAAGACTTGATCAATAAGGAAATATATGATTTATTTGCGCTTTAAAGCTCTTGCCTTACTCTTCCCCATTCCATCAGGAGACTTTAACTCTTGCAAAATATATATAATGTTACCATACCAGGTGCAATCTGCTAATGGTAAGTTGTCCTAAGAGCCTTTTTTAGACAACTCAGCCTGCTGATTTTCTGAGTCAACATTGATGAAGTTAACCCCCAAGGCTTTACAATTAGATTCAGCCAATAGCTTGGCTAAGCCTTGCCCTTTAACTAGCTTGGTGGGATTTATTTCCAGATCAAACTCAAGGATCCTGGCGATCCATTTGCTCCTTATCCCATCTATATCAGGTTGAATAATAATGTCCTTCACAGAAGCTGAAGGAACATATGCAATGACCTTTGAGTGTAGAATATAGAATCTGAAATCTTTGAGAGCTTTCACCAAGGCATAGGCCTGCTTTTCCATAATGTCATACCTGATCTCAGCATCCCTCAGTGCTTTGCTGAAAAAGGAGATAGGTTGCTCAAGCCCTGCATCTTTCTTATGTAGTAGAACAACAACCATTGTATCAAAAGAAGCAAAAGAAAAGATCAGAAAGTCGTTGAAATAATCAGGACTGATAAGCACAGGTGCCTTAGTCAATGCTTTTTTGATTTGGTCAAAGGACTCCTTGGGTTCAACAGTCCACTTTAATTCATTCCCCTTCTTGAGCATAGCTTTGATATGATTTACCAACTCAACAAAATTTGAAACAAACCTCCTTGAAAAATTAATCTTGCCCAAAAAAGACTGGACCTCTTTCCTAAACCTGGGGAGTGGTAGGGTTTGAATTTCCTTCACCCTACTGGGATCAATTCTCACTCCCTCAGCAGATACTATATGGCCCAATAATTTTCCCTCCTCCATTGCAAACACTAATTTATTGGGATTGAGGGAGAGACCAAACCTCCTTCATTTTAAGAAGACCTTTCTCAGATGACAATGATGCTCTTTATCAGATATGGAGAAAATGGTGATGTCATCCAGGTAGATGACTACAAATTTATATTTTTCCCCAATCAAAACTATGTCCATGGCTCGTTGAAAAGTTTCTCCTACATTCATCAGTCCAAAAGGCATTTTGGCATACATGAATGTGCCTCAAGGAGTGGTGAAGGCTGTATTTTCTCTATCTTCAGGAAGGACCGATATCTGATTGTAGACAGAAAATCCATAAATCATGGATATCCTGGATGCACCTGTTACCCTCTGCATTATGTGTTCATCTTGGGTAGGGGGTAATTGTATTTCTTAGAGCTTCTTTTGAGGTTTCTAAAATCAACACACAGTCTGATTTCTCCACTCTTCTTTCTCACCGGGACCAGGTTAGCCACCCATTCAGAATATCTCAAAGGGACAATGATTTGGGCATCCAACAACTTCTTTACTTCTCTCTCCATGATAGGCCACAACATAGGATTAATCTGTCTAAGCTTCTACCTGAATGCCTTAGCCTCTTCTTTCAGTGGGATCTTATGCTTAATGACCATTGTGTCATATGTCTTGAGGTATTCATAGGTCCAAGAAAACACATCAACAAATTCCCTTAATAACTCAGCATATTCAGCCCTCTGCTCTCTTGTCAAGCTGCTTGACAATTTGACAAACTTTGGCTCCTTCTCTGTGCCAATATTTCACTTAGTTGCATTAGCGTTATCATCTGAGATTTTACCCTTTACTACCACATCATTGTTTTCAAATAGCCTTTCCAAGGGAACTAGTCCCCTTGGGATGTGATTGCTAGGTAATTGAACAATTTGATGATCAACAATCTTGTTCAGGAAATCATCAACATAAGGATCGACTCCAGAAAGGGGGTCTTGATCAATGTGCAATGCTAAAAACTCATCTACTATCTCTAGGAACCTTTTGATTTCAAGGTCATCCTCAAACACCTTCCAATGCTTGACATTGTTAGGTATGGAGGGCCTGTATTTCACTTATGTATCATACCTAAGCTTAGGTGGTAGAGGGACCCTAAAATTACTTGTTGAAATAGCCAGAGAATCAGCCACAATGTTTTCTTTTCTTGGAATGAATGATATATTGAAAGCTAGGAAAAAACTGTCAGTGAGGTCCCATGCTTCATTCCTGTAACTCCTAAGCCGAGGGTGTTTGACTTGATAAACATTTTTTATCTGCTGGATAATCATCTCAGCATCTCCAAAGATAGATATCTCTTTGATTCCCATATCTTTTGCAGCCCTTAAGCACAAAACAAGAGCCTCATACTCTGCCACATTATTGGTAGCTTCAAACTCTAATTTGTACGACAGAGGTATAGTTTCCCAAGAAGGGGACACAAAAACTACCCCAGCACCAACACCATCTTTAGAAGAAGCTCCATCAAAGAACATTTTCCATACATAAGTGAATGGGGAAGAATCTTCACATGGAGATATGGGCTTTCTGATATGCAGGGGAGTTTTAGGGGCATCGGTGAGTTGCAATAAGATGGATCCCAAATCGGTCTCAAGGGAAAAGATGGGATGATTAGTGGGGTCTGATCATCACTAGCAATGTAGGCCAATTGATCTTCTCTATACAATCTTCTGTGTTCCCCTCCAAAGACCGGAATGGTAGCATATGTGAGATCCATATGTAATGTTCCTCCAATATTTTTTATCCAAGATCTTGACAATAGCATGCCAAACTTGGGAGGAACATAAGCTACCACAATGTCCATGACTACACTCTTCATGGGCAGCTGAAACAAGGTTACCACCAGATCTTTGATGAGCCCAAGACATTGCACCCTCCTCGAGTCAAAAGAGTACAAATAATGGTAATCCCTTGTGACTTCCAGCTCGAGTTCTTCCATGACAATTTTGGGCATGAGATTATGAGATGCTCCATAATCCATTAGACAGTTATGCAACACCTTATCATGTATGTTCAAGGATGTGTAGAAGGGAGGGGATGAATCATCTCTGTCTTATACCATAGGACCTAAGATGACTGTTGGCTTTTCATCTTGGAGGTTCACTGAGTCTGTGGAAAGTTGAGGTGGCTTGGACTGCAAAAGATTAGAGAGGGACATTTTGAAATCTTCATGATTGACTAGTTCTGAAAGGGGAACAAGAATTCTAATTTTTTGGATTTCGTGCTTGAAGTTAAAAAAGGAGGGAGGCTTCAAATTTTTTTTCAACTCGGGGATAGGCTCTTTGGCCATCAGCGAGGGATTCTGAGTTTTCTTTTCCTTGGCAGTTATTTCTGCAGGCTTAGCAGGCTTTTCTTCTATGAGAGGTTGATCAGGGATGTCAAACTTCCCTTCTTTCTTCTTTGACCTAAGGTTATATTTATTAGGACTACTGTCATTGTTTCCCCCCCCCCTACTCAGCTCATTTATTTGACTATTCATGAGGAATTCTTCATATGAAGATTGAGTTAAATGAGGGAAAGGGGAGGTGTCTTCAATACAATGAATTTCAGGGTCTAGCTCTTCTTCCTCCCTTTCCTCATCAACAACAAGGTTGATTTGAAAAGGATCCTGGATTTTCTGATCGCTTCTATCTCTATCCCTTTGTTCCCTTGGCATAATCCGAGGAACATTGTTGTTCAACCTTCTGAAGTTTCCCCTGTTATCAATGTTTTGAGGATTTTTGTATGTCTATTTCTCCTCCATTTTAATTTTCTCCATATTTGAGGACAGAGACTTTACCATCTTGGTCAATTCATCTACTTGAGGGTAAGCTATAGAAGAACCAGAGGTTGATGCATCAGATCTCCCTCTTCCCTTGTCTCTGTCATATTTTCTTATGAGCCTGTTAACTGCCAACACATTGGATTCTACTTCTAGGGCTGCATCTTGCATGTTGGCCAAGGAGGTAGCCCTTATTTCTCTGAGCAGAAGGCAGAAGTCAGGGTCAAAAGAACTAGAATAAGTGATTTTGGCAGAGGCTTCTGAGGGTTTTATCTCAACAGGGATCTTATTGTACATCTTATTGAATCTTTTGGAGAAGTCAGAGACAGACTCTCCTTCCTTCCTCTTCAAGGACCCAAACTCTGTCATGTAATACATGAAGTCTTTTTTATCTCCCCACTGTCTCAAGAAGGCATTATCTAGATATTTAATCCCAACAATAGATCCAGGTTTTAGTCCCCTAAACCATTTCCTAACCTCACCATCAAGGCTCTGGACTAAGACTCTCATCCAGACATCTTCATTTTCAATGTTCAGGTTGTCTGCATAACTGTAGAACACAACAAGGTTATCTTCATCAATTATGTCCTCCTCCCTACTGAACTTAGGCATATATTTCAAGTAATCTCTAGGAGGGAGAGGATTCATTGGCTGAGGTAGGACTAGAGGGGCATACCTTGTAGCCACTATGGAATCCATTCTATTTCTAGGGGGATTAGCACCTACCATAGGGATATGAGGTGGGGGAGAATTGGGAGGAGAAAGGGCTTGACTCAGGGACACAGGAACTGAGCTTGAAGGAGGAAAATGGAACAATAGAGGATTTGAAGAAAAGGCTACAAGGCTTAAGGGAGCAGAGGTTGGTGTGGGTACAACAACAATAATAGTAGTAGGAGGAGGGGTTGTAAAGCCTGGGGTAGAAAAATATTTTGAACTCCTGGGTCTATACCAGGCTACAACGTCAGGGGAGATAGGAGTGACACAAATCTCTCTCTCTAATCCAAGACTAGGAGGAGAAAACTCAACAAGAACACTCTCGAAATTTAAAAAACAAGGAACTCCAATAAGAGGTCTGATAGAAAACTGAGAAGCATATATGGGAGTCTCTAACAGAGGGAAATGAGAACTATCATAAATACCTGGATCAACAACTGAAGCTCCTTCTTTGTGGGCCTTTCCCTTTCTGATAATCTTCCTTGGATCTACTTCAGGTGTTGTCAAGTGACACTGAGGGGTAGACCTTGTATGCCTGCCTCTGGAAGCCACAACTGAAATAATAGATTTGCCACAATGGAGTCGCCAGGTGCACAGTCGCAATCTTGGAGGGCTCTGATGCCTAATGCACCTTCAGAATCAAAGGCTCAAGATCGTTCAATCCCAGGGAAAATATTCAACTTCGTCCCCTGCAACGACGCCAGAAATGTTAGCACCAGGAGTCACTCCTGGATTGTAGAAGGAGTAATCCCGATACCCATCAGTTTATATGTCACAGGTTGTTTATAAAGGGTGACCAAATGGGAGTAAACTCAAAACAATATTGTTTTAACTCAGAAAATTGGGTTGGAAATGCAGAGATAGGTGAGGTCTTGATCTAACTTAGGCCAGTAAGTTTGCATAGTGGCGAGTAGGTGGAGAGAAAACAAGAGAGGAATGAAATCCTGCTCTGGACATCCAGTCTTCCAGTAGCCTTTGGAGGAAAAGTCTTAGATATGAGATCCTCTTAGATCTGAAAACTTCAAGAAACTTAAAATGATGCAAAAAAACCGTTATAATCAAACCTACATTATACAGTCATTACAACATCCGACTAGATCATCCATGCCCGGGCTTTAAGAGTCAGAAGAAAAGGGAAAGAAAGAGCCTGGCTGCCATTAAACAAGAAGTCTCAAGTATCAGTTTATAACCAGAGAACCAGAGGCCTCGTTAAAGCTTTACTATTGGGAGTTTGGTTGTACCATCGATAATAACAAAATGTGAGAAAACTCTCTAAATACTTAAAGCAAAACCATAGCAACAAATTCGAGACATCGCATTGAAGACATTACGTCTGCATGTTTACTGTGCATGCAGTTTATGGATAGTCGTGAACTTCAGTCAGACACAATCGTGCTCCAGAAAGGGACTGTGAATGAATTGAAAAGCTTATAGTCTCTTCTAGAGTTTTCATTTATGGTGGAAACGATGTCCAACCACCATCAACTGCTGCAATAATTGCTTCATTGGGATCAGGAAAGGCCCTGGTCAACTCTATACCTACAGGATGTGAAGGCATTATCATTCTGCCATCTGCATCTATTTGGAGAATTCATGGTAAGACTCGCAGATAGACGTGGAGGCCATTGTGATGACTGGAGGACTTGACACGAAGCGGTGAATGGACGGTGATCAGGCATGGGCGATTTGGCATGCTCGATGTGGAGATGGGATTAGGAGAGGCCATGTGGACAGATGTGGCAGAGGGAAAGCAATCAAGCAAATGTGAGTGGCAGAACTCATGGGCTTTGAGGTGTACGAGCCAGGTGGAGGAGACACAGGGAATGGGAAGAAGTTGTGGGTCAACACGATGTGGGGATAGGAAGTGGCGGAAAGGGAGAGATCACAAAGGTACATGATGGGTTGAAGGGGGAACATGTCGTTATGACAGGGTGAT
>JZKD02S1705603.1:447472-462936 GCA_000966675.3 Picea glauca
CCACTATATCAGACCCGCCCCCATTAAAGGTAGAACGATGGGGGGGGTTCGGAATGGAACCTGTGCCATAGATCTGAGCGCGAAGATCTCAGCCACTTAGACCCACACACCTCTTAAGATAATGTGTTGGATCACAAAAAATTAGGATAAATGGGTTTTTATCCCATTTCTTGACATTCTTTAGCCATGGTGTCCATTCTAAAGGAAGAACACCCCCTTTACCAACATATGTGATAACCGAAAGCACATAACAGAGTTTTATATCATGTTCTACTTCTATGTTAATCTGTTTATTTTGTGTGATACTGCTACGGAAAGATCTTCCGATAATTTAATTTTAGCATAGACATCCTCAAACAACTTGTGACTGCAATAAAGAATAAAGAATTAGTTTTATTTCTAAAGAACTAGGTAACACTCATGGTTGAAAGATAATATAATCATGAAATAGTTTCATTCATAAAGTCTTTCATTGCAGGCACTAAATGTTTTCATAAATGAAGCAGTTCAAATGTTGTCACATCACTCAAACATATGACCTGTTGCTAGAACTGGATCAAGGAGCAAAACATGGCATTCAGAAATGTCATTTGGTAATTTCATGGGTTCAAGCTAGATCTTTAGTCTGAAAAGAGTCTGACAACATTGTAGTTCTAGTTTACTACACAATGTAAATTTAGTTCCTCTATTTAATGTACTTTAAGATAACCTATTTCCTTTTATCCAAGGAAATTAGTTTTTCATGGGTTCAAATTAGTTTAATTTGTTCATTAAATTTAATTTCTTTATCATGGTTGTTTAATTTTTCCATCAATGGGTTTGAGGTTTTTGGATTAAGTTGCTTTTCACCTTTTATATTAATCTTTTTTCCTTATTAAATTGATTTGAATGGATATAATTTACTTTAAATTATATCTTTTAAAAAAAATTATTAATATAATTTAGTTTGATTTGTTTTTTAAAAGGATTTTGAATTTTAGGTAATTAATATTTTATTAAGTTTTATACTATATTTTATTCATCTTAAAATGTAGACTCTAGAGTAGGCTAGTCTAGGCTAGGCTAGAGTAGACTAAGCTAGAATAGGCTAGGCTAGAGTAGGCTAAGCTAGGCTAGTCTAGAGTAGTCTAAGCTAGGCTAGGCTAGAGTAGGCTAAGCTAGGCTAGAGTAGGCCAAAGTAGATTATGCTAGGCTAGAGTAGGCTAAGCTAGGCTAGAGTAGTCTAGGCTAGAGTAGATTAGATTAGGCTAGGCTAGGCTATCCTATGATAGGCTAGGAAAGGCTAGAGTAGGATAGGCTAGGCTAGAGTAGAATAGACTAGCCTAGGATAAAGTATTCTAGGCTAGCGTAGCCTAGGCTAGGGTAGAGTAGGATGGGCTAGAGTAGACTAGGCTAGGCTAGGGTAGAGCAAGATAGGCTAGAGTAGGCTAGGCTAGGGTAGGCTAGGCTAGGCTAGGTTAGGCTAGAGTAGGCTAGGATAGGCTAGAGTAGGCTAGGTGAAGCTAGGCTAGGGTAAGCTAGGCTAGGTTACTCTAGGCTAGACAAGAGTAGGCTAGTCCAAAGTAGGCTAGTCTAGGCTAGAGTAGGCTAGGCTAGAGTAGGCTATGCTAGTCTAGGCTAGGCTAGGCTAGGTTAGTCTAGGCTAGGCTAGAGTAGGCCAGGCTGGGCTAGGATAGGCTAGAGTAGACTAGGCTAGAGTAGGCTAGGCTAGGCTAGGATAGAGTAGGACAACACCAGTTCCATATAGGGATCATTGATAAGCATTAGGAAAACACCATTTCCATTTCCCGAGGCATCACATTCCACAATAAAGATTTTTGTGAAGTTTAGAGTGGTCAAGATAGGAGATTTGCACATCACCTCTTTAAGTTGTTCAAAATCTTTAGTTTCCTCTGGAGTCCATGAAAATGCATCCTTCTTAGTTAGTGTCGTTAAAGGTGTTTCTATTCTTCCATAGTGTTGAACAAAATTACGATACTAACCTGTCAAACCCAAAAATCCTCTAAGATTCTTCAATGTTTTGCAAATCGGCCAGTCCATCATGGCCTTAATTTTGTTAGGGTCTACCTTGACACCTTCATGAGATACAATATGACCCAACTACTCTACCTCCTTCACCGCAAAGAAACATTTGGATGGTTTGGCATATAGTTGTTGCTCCTTTAGTAGTTGTAGCACCTTGTCAACATGTCACACATGATCCTCCCAATACTTTCTATAGATTTGTATATCATCAAAAAATACTAACACAAATTTTCGAAGGAAGGACTTGAAAATGGAATTCATCAACCCTTGGAACGTGGAAGGTGCATTTGTAAGGCCAAAAGGCATGATCAAAAATTCATAACGGCCTTCATGAGTTTGGAATGTTGTTTTTGGGATATCTTCTTCCTTCATTCTAATCTGATGATACCCTGAATGAAGATCCAACTTTGTGAAATAGATTGATCCATGTAGTTCATCTAACAATTCATCAATGACAGGAATGGGAAAATTATCTTTAATAGTGATCTTGTTGAGCTCTCTATAATCTGGACACATACTCCATGAGCCATCTTTCTTGAATACCATTACCACCGGTGCAGAGTAAGAACTTTGGCTAGGTATAATAATGTCGACCTCTAACATTTATTCAACCATGCTCTCAATTTCATTCTTCTGGGCATAAGGGTATCTATATGACCTGATGTTAGGAGGAACACTCCCAAGAATTAGGTGAATATCATGATCATGATTTCGAGTGGGTGGAAGACCTTTGGGAATATCTTCAAATACTTTGGAATGCTTATCAATGATCCCTTGGAGATCTAGGGGAATAGATGGCTTAGATGTTTGAACATCTAGTGAGCATAGTTGTGCAATTACACCTTGATGACCCTTTTTCAATAATTTTGTCATGCCATTGGAGCTTATCACCTTAATTTTGTCTGGAATATTTGTTATCTTTATATTCAATCTTTGGAAGTTCTCAATGTGATCTGTAACTGAACCCTTTTGCTTGAGATTTATCAATTGGCTAAAGAAGGTATTGTTCCTTGTATCCTTATAGTGTGCTATCATTTCTTCCGTGAAAATTGTCCAAGTGAGGAGGGATTTGCAAGAACAAAGCCATCGATACCACACAAGTTGATAAGGTACTAAATATAAAGAAGCAATCTATACCTTTTGTGTATGTGGCACATTATGTAGATCAAAGAATTACTCCATCTGAAGTATCCATGTGATTGGGTCCTTGTCATCAAACTTCCTCATATCGATCTTAGGAAAGTGGTTCGTCTTCAACCCAAAGTTAGAGTTTCTCCATTCTTGATTCATCTTTCTTGTGTCCTCGTCATGAATTTCATGGGATACATTTTCACTTTCAGTTGTCCTCTCTATTAGGAAATTTTTCAATCCTTCCATGATCTCCCCTTTTAAACCATCCATCTTAGTATTTATTGCCTCCAACTTAGCTTCCATTGAATCCATCATCTCTTGTAGTTCATATTTTGTTATTGTCTTCTTTTGTAAATCATTTATGTCCCTATGGATTTCTTCACCTTCATCAAGAGTCCAATTAGGATTGTCTGGAGGCTTATTTGGTGTAGAAGTTCCCTTTTTTGGTGGCATGTTGGCCAAGTAACACTTTAAACCCTGATTTTGAGGTGGTTCTGCTAGACAATCTTCCTTTTTTTGTATCTCCAAAATTCCGGCTCTTCTGGGTATGAAATTTTCTTTTTTGTAGTTCTTTGATATTTCTTCTCTGCAATGCCATAGGTCTGATCAAAATTGGATGTGCCATGTGGAATTTACAATAACTTCCCCACAACTTGCTGATTTTTGGCCTTTCCAAGAGATATCACTTATATAGTGTGCCCTGCACAAAAGAATTGATATAAAATTTTGAAAATCATACCAAAACTACTACAGACTGTCCATTATCCAATGCAACTAGTCTCACTCAATTTGGATACTCTAGGAAGACGTTATGATTGTTTTACTTGGAACACCTACTTGAGACTAGTCAATAGGACTAGTCAGATACCCTATCCTCCATAGGGTGTATCTACAAATGTAAGATGACCCAGAAACTAAAATTTTTACCACAGATACATAACTAATTTTTTTGAATATCCTCTAGATTTCAAGGTCTGAAACATTACAGAAAAAATTTTATAGCGAAAATTTCACAATGACTCAATTTAGGATGATTCTGGAACCCTATCTTACACAAGATGTATCTCCGAAAGTATACGGCCTCAGGAGTTGAAATTTTAACCCAACTTAACTTGATCCGTCTACTAAATATCTTCCAAGTCGTTCCTTCTGAAACATTGAAGAAAAAAAATTTATAGCGAAAATGCTAATGTGGCTCAGATGTAGTAGTGAAACCCCAAGACCTTGAGCTTTGATACCATATGTTAAGAACCAAGTATCAATATAGCATAGAAAAAACTCATAATAAGTACTCTCAACGCCTTGAAAAAGAGATAATTTCAGGTAATAAGCCTTTTCGAGGGGGCAACCTCCTTATACCCCACATAAATGTCCAAATACAAGATGATTCCAAATGAAAATGTTTCATTCGTATATATAGGAGATTAGGAGGTACAATTACAACTAATAGACTCAAGCCGACATAAATAAAACAACATTGTTAATGTAATATGCCCCAATTAAGGGGTAATGAGCCACTATTTATGGATTAACAGAGTATAATAGGATATGCTAGGATAGAGTAGGATAGGCTAGGATATGCTAGAGTAGGATAGGTTAGAGTAAAATAGGCTAGGCTAGGATAAAGTAGGCTAAGCTAGGCTAGAGTAGAATAGACTAGGCTAGGCTAGAGTAGGCTAGGATAGATTAGGCTAGAGTAGGCTAGGCTACATTAGGATAGGCTAGGTTAGGCTAGTCTAGGCTAGAGTAGGCTATTCTAAGCTAGGCTTGGCTAGGCTAGGCTAGGCTAGGTTAGAGTTGGCTAGAATAGGCTAGGTTAGGCTAGGCTAGAGTAGGCTAGAGTAGGCAAGGGTAAGTTAGACTAGAGTAGGCTAGGCTAGGCTAGGCTAGGCTAGAGTAGGCTAGGATAGAGTAGGATAGGCTAGGTTGGATTAGGCTAGAGTGGACTAGGCTAGGGTAGTCTAGCGTAAACTAGGCTAGGCTTGGCTAGAGTAGGCTAGGTTAAGCTAAGATAAGACAGGATAGACTAGGCTAAGCTACGTTAGGCTAGTCTAGGCTAGGATAGGATAGAGTAGGATAAGCTGGATTAGGCTAGGCTAGGCTATGCTTGGCTAGGCTAAGCTAGAGTAGGCTAGGCTAGGCTAGACTAGGCTAGACTAGACTAGGCCATGGTAGACTAAGCTAGCATAGGCTAGGCTATGCTAGGCTAGGGTAAGCTAGGATAGGCTCGAGTAGATTAGGCTAGGCTAGGCTAGGCTATGCTAAGATAGGCTAGGCTAGAGTAGATTAGGCCAGGCTAGAGTAGGCTAGATTAGGTTAGAGTAGGATAGGATGGGATAGGGTAGGCTAGGCTAGGCTAGAGTAGATTAGGCTAGTATAGAATAGGCTAGACTAGGTAGAGTAGGCTAGGTTAGGCTAGGTGAAGCTAGGATAGGCTAATGAAGGATAAGGTAGGGTAGGCTAGAGTAGGCTAAGTTAGGCTAGAGTAGTCTAGGGTAGGAAAGAGTAGGTTAGTCTAGATAAGGAAGGTTAGGTTAGGCTAGGTAGGTCTAGGCTAGCCTAGCCTAGGCTAGGGTAAGCTAGGCTAGATTATGTTAGGCTAGGCTAAGGTAGAGTAGGCTAGAGTAGGTTAGGCTAGAGAAGGCTAGGATAGAGTTGACTAGGCTAGAGTAGGCAATGCTAGAGTAGGCAAAGCTAGTCTAGGCTAAAGTAGGCTAGGCTAGTGTAGATAGAGTAGGATAGGCTAGCATAGGCTATGTTAGGTTAGGCTAGAGTAAGTTAGGCTATAATAAGTTAGCATAGGCAAGAGTAGGCTAGAGTAGACTAGAGTAGGATAAGCTTGGCTAGGGTAGGATAGGCTAGAGTAGGATAGGATAGGCTAGGCTAGAGTAGGATAGGCTAGTGTAGGCTAAGCTAGAATAGTATAGACTAGGCTATGATAAAGTAGGTTAGGCTAGAGTAAGCTAGGGTGGGCTAGGCTAGGGTAAGCTAGGCTAGTGTACGCTAAGCTAGGCTAGGCTAGATTAGGCTAGTCCAGGCTAAGTTAGGCTAGGCTAGGCTAGGCTAGAGTAGGCTAAGATAGGCTAGGCTAGGCTAGAGTAGGTTGGGATAGGCTAGTCTAGGATAGCCTAGAGTAGGATAGAGTAGGCTAGGCTAGGGTAGGCTAGAGTGGGCTAGGCTAGGCTAGGCTAGTCTATACTAGGCTAGGCTAGTCTAGGCTAGGCTAGGATAAAGTAGGATAAGATAGAGTAGGCTAGGCTAGGTTGGATTAGGCTGGAGTTATTAGAACAAGATTTGCCTCACCCTATGAAATATTGTAGAGAGGGCCTTACTCCATTTCCCTATGCAGACTTACTTTCCCTGATTGATGAATCCAGAGACAAAAATAAATATTTTTCCACTTGGACGCACCTTGCATGTTATACAACAACCGTATATGCTAGCTGCTCCACTAGAGCCTGCGTACATCGAGATTTGCACTAGAAAATCAAAATTCTATGTTGGCTTTCCATGTCACGACATGAGATATTTGATCCTTGGTGTAGCACACCCTTTCAGCTACAATGGCTTAATCGCTCTTAAAAGGAAACTTTAACACCACATGGTACATAACTCATACAGGTATTATATAATCCACATGCATTTAAACAAATAAACACATTCTACACAGAGTATTCATATGAGTTACTGCCATAATTAACAATCAATAGCGTTTCATACTAATTCATATACACAACAGAAATCATGATAACATAAACAGTAGAGTCATGCAAAAACATGATTAAAACATAATCAGATACTTATCTTTTAACAGTGGTAGAATCCACCAACCAAGTGCAGGCCTTCCATGAACCTCCCATCCTTAGACCACAAATCTCATCAGCTCAGTAGTGAGTCACCCTCGAGCTAGGACTAAGCTCCACCCCGAGACAAGGAATCCTAGGTTAGGCTGAGGTTACAGGGAAAACAACACACAACCAAATGAAGGGATTCTCTCCCAGGAACCACCCACACTCACTGCCCACAGCCCCTCATTCCCCACGTGCTTGTTCCACCCCAGGAGTATACACCTTCTCTGTCACCTGGACAGTCCTTCAACTGCTAACCTCCCTTGCCTTGGGTTACAGCAACAGACCGGACTTGAAGTCTCCAGGCTCTGTGGCAGCTACAAGGTTCCTTCCAGGAATTCTCTCCTTCCTCTGTGCACTCTCTCACCTGGAGAGAAACGCTCACAGGTCAACAAACCTCCCACGCAGTCCAACACTACGTGGCCGCACAACCAATGGAAAAATAGACACGAATTTTCTCCATAGGCTCATCAATGGCAAAATGGCTCAGGGTCATGGCTTCGGAACATAGATCTCATGCACAGGCTCGATCTTGGGCAGTGGATGCACATGGATTCTCCAGACACAACACAGGATTTTTCAATTCAAACAGAGGTGAAACCGGCTCTTTCAGAATCGATCACAGGCTTCTCGTTCAGTACGGAGGTATACACGGGTTTTTCAGTTCAGAAGGTGTACGAGGTTTTTTTGCAAAGCTCGGGTCAGTCGTAATTCTCAGAGCCCATACACCCTTAGGCAATCTGCTCGAATGAGAGAGTGAACCCCCCTCATGGTCCACCCAAACTATTTTATTCGCATGCACCAGGGTCGACACTTGTCGCCCTGGAGACTGCATGCATTCCACCAGCATGCATCACCTTCCCTTGGTCAGGAACTTAGGATAAAAAAATATAAATGGCACATGTTGTTTTGGAATAATACTAGAATATTATTCCTAGGCTTAAGCCCCCCCCTAGGCTAAACACTTAGCCCCTTTTCCCACCTTCCAGCCCCTAATCCCTTGCCTTCTCTGTGGAAACTCAGTCCCCCTTCACTCATTCATCGTGGTTGGTTTGCACCTGGCATTGTTTACAATTTTATTAAATGTTTTTGCATATATACAAGTACAAAATCAAGCCCTTGGCCTCCAACCCTTAGGCTCTCTGTCCTAACAATCACATAATCCCACCATCTTATACATACTTGGCTCACCAGCCTATAACACATATTCACAATTCATTTCATACATCAGATTTACAACTGGGCTCGGCCTTGGGGACATTACAATCTCCCTCCCTTAATTTTGCACTGTCCTCAGTGCAACTTACACTGTCTCTGCAAGCCTTTCAAAATTTTCAAAAAGATGCGGGTACACTGCCCGCATAACTTCTTCATGCTCTCATGTCGCATCCTCAGGATCGTACCAGGTCCACTGAACCTTTATAAGCTCTATGGCTCGATTCCATAGCTGTTTTCTTTTCCTGTCCAATATGCGCATAGGATGCACTTGCAAGACACCTTCTGGTTCGACCTGAATCACATTCCAATCGATAACATGATTAGCATCAGGTACATATTTCTTAAGAAGTGAAACTTGAAACACATTATGTACAATCATAGATGAAGGTAGTGCAAGCATGTATGCAACTAGCCCAATCGTTTCCAGGATCTCAAATGGCCCACAAAATCTTGCTGCCAATTTGGTGCAACTTCCCAACTTCAGGGAACTCCTGTTAGTCTTCACTTTCAGGAAAACATGGTCACCCACTTTGAATTCTCTATGGGTTCTGTTATTGTCAGTGTAACTTTTTTGCCTATCCTAGGCAGCTTTTAGATTCTGTTTAATTTTTATCATTTGATCTTCCATCTCTTTGAGTAGCTCAGGCCCAACTACTGCTCTGTCAGCTGGATTATCCCAGCTCACTGGAGTGTTGCACTCTCTTCCATAAAGTGCTTCGAATGGGCTCATATTCAAGATGCATGATACCCATTATTGTAGGCGAATTCTACCAAATACACGTAGTCTTCCCACCTTGATGGTTTGTCCATCAAATACATTCTCAGTATGTGTTCTATTACCCTGTTCACCCTCTCTGTCTGACCATAAGACTCAGGATGCTACACTATACTAAAGTTCAGATTCGTTCCGAATCCCTTGAACAGTCCTTTCCAGAAATTCAAGGTGAATTTCGAGTCCCTATCAGACACAATTGTCTTAGGAATTCCGTGCAAGAGTGCAAGTTCTTTTAAAAAGATATCAGCAACATCCGCTGCCCTGTGGGTGGTTTTTAGCAGAATAAAATGGGCGGCTTTAGTAAGCTTGTCCACCACCACCATCATTGAATCATGTTGCTTGTTGGTTCTAGGTAGTCCGGTGATAAAATCCATTGTTACCACGTTCCATTTCCACTCAGGAATGGGTAAAAGATGCAACAACCCTACTTGGTGTCTATGCTCAGCCTTAACCTTTTGGCACTCCATACATCTGGTGATGTATTCAACAATTTCTTTCTTCATACCCGACCAAAAATAATGGCTTTTGACTGCTGCCATAGTCTTCTGATATCCAGGATGTCCAGCATTAGCCACGTTATGCATCTCCCTTAGAATTTCCAGCTTCAATTCTTAGACATTGGGTACATACACTCTTTTTTTATACAGAAGTAAACCATTAGTTCCAAAGGTGTAACTTTCCTTGGTCTATGGTCTCTCGCGCTGCTGTAGCTTTGCTACAAGACTTCTGTACTACAAATCAGTATTTTCATCTTCCAAAATTCTATCTTTCATCTCAGTCCTGTACATGCTAATGGCTGTAGCATGTAATTCGTGCACTTTTCTGCTGAGTGCTTTAGCCACCTTATTTTCTTTCCCTTTGATATGCTTGATATCAAAGTCACATTCGCACAAAAACTCCATCCATATGGTTTGCATCGCATTTAAATTCGGCTGATCAAATAAATACTTCAGACCATTGTGGTCTATTCTTAATTCAAATCTCCTTCCCATGAGGTAATGTCTCCATTTCCTCAAGGCGTGGATGATTGCTGCTAGCTCTAAATCGTGAGTGGCATAATTCCTTTCATGCTCTTTCATCTTTCAGGACTCATAACAAATTACAAATCCCTCTTGGCTGAGAACTCCTCCCAGCCCCTCCTTACACACATCTGTGCACGATACGTAATCCTTATTTGGATATGCAATCTTCAGGATTGGAGCACTGGTTAGTAGCTGCCTCAATCGCTGGAAGCTGCTCTCACATTCTTCAGTCCACTGGAACTTCTTCTCCTTCCTTTGCAAGAAAGTGATAGGGTGAGATATCTTTGAGAATCTAGCTATAAACCTTCTATAGTAGCCTGCTAGACCCAAAAAAGATCTAACTTCTGCCACATTCCTTGGCGCTAACCATTCTTGAATGGCCTCAACCTTCTCAAGATCCACAACGATCCCTTCCTTTGATATAATGTGCCCCAAGTAATGAATCTTCCTTTGGTAAAATGAGCACTTGCTCATTTTTGCATAGAGCTGGTGTTCTCTCAACACCTGCAGCACCATTCTCACGTGTTGTTCATGTTCTTCCTCTTTCTTGGAATACACCAAGATATCATCCAGGAAGACTATGACAAACTTGTCCGAATAATCTCTGAACACTCCATTCATTAAGCACATGAAAATAGCAGGTGCATTTGTCAGTCGAAACGACACCATTGTGAATTCATAATGATCGTACCTTGTTCTAAAGGCGGTCTTGCTAATGTCCTCATCATTTATTCTCACTTGGTGATATCCATATCTGAGATCTATTTTTGAAAATATTTTTGCATCCTTCAACTGATCAAAAATATCATCAATCCTTGGCAGAGGATACTTGTTCTTGACAGTGACCTTATTCAACTGCTGGAAATCAATGCACAGTCTCAACGTCCCATCTTTCTTCTTCATGAATAGGACTAGGGCTCCCCAAGGTGACACGCTAGGGAAAATGTATCCTTTATTTAGTAGCTCTTTGAGCTGCAATTACAACTCTTTCAGCTCTGGCGTACTCATTCTATAAGGAGCATTCGAAACTGGAGCTGCTCCAGGCATCAAATTTATAGAAAAATCGATGTCCCTCTTCGGAGGTAGTCTAGGTACCTCTTGAAATACATCCTTGAACTCTTTGAGTACCTCATCATCTTCCAGATTCGATACTACATCTTGGGATGCTTCTTCCACCCGAGTTGCATATAATTGACAACCTATGTTCTTTCTTAAAACTCTTCTGGTCATCCCAAGCATTTCGAAAGGTAGGCTTTTCTCTTTGTTGTTCGTATAAGCATTTCGCCCTTCTTATTGTTTCTTCCATAGTCTTAGGATCATCATATTGAATCTTGTGACCAATGGAAGGTGGCAATCCACTCAGATACCTATGAATTTTAACAGCCTCATCTTTGATGAATTGAACATACTTTTGTAGTTCCAGAAAACTTTGTTCATACTCATCAATGGTCATACTGCCCAACTTGAGTTCGAAGAACACCTTCATCTTTCTGTCATAGTATCTTCTGGTCAGGTATTTCTTCTCAAAATACCTCTTAAACTCCTTCCACATGACCTCTTTCTCTCTAATGTGTTGCACCTACACCAACTGATCCCACCACATGGATGATTTTCCTTTCAGCTGGTACATTGCAATTCTTCCTTCTGCATGGGCAGAATAATTCTGTAGTTGGAAGTATTTCTTTATACCCAACAACCATATTTTGGCATCTTCCTCCTTCTTATGTTCACCATCAAATGTAGGCGGTTTAATCTTGTTGATTTCCCCTTTCAATTCATCCCTTCCAAATTTTCGGTGCTTTCTGGTAGGAGACGAGCTCGAACTACTGCATTTTCCCCTACTGGAATGTGTTTGGGAGTGACTAAGATGTCGGCTACCACTCCTCGACCTCCTTTTCCTCTCGGGAGTCCTGACGCTTCTTGATCTCCTTCTTCTCCCATGGGTTCTGTGACTCTCCATCTTACTTGAGTCTCTTCCCTTCTCGAGTTTCCTCTCTATTCTTTCTAGGCTCTTCAAAAATTTTAAGTTTAATACACCTTGTCGATCCCTGAATTTCATGAGCTTTCGGCTATCAGCTCGGTGAGCCTGGGCCTCTCTTTGCAATCCTTCAATGATTTTCATTATGTGTCCTTCCTTATCCTTTTCTTTTCCATGCCCATTGGAGTTCGATCCTTCCACTTCCACATTGACATCCTTTCCTTCTCGTTTGTCTCCTGTTTCGGAGGCAATCTGCACCTTTTCCCATTCCATACTCAGCGTTGGTTAACTGGAGTCCTAACCCTCGTTGAAATCTGCACACGCACTGTGCAATTCAATTCGAATCTTTTTAGGCCATTAAAACTTCATGAACAATCCACAACATTTATACGCCAATACGAACAAGAACAAAAGACATTTCGATTCAAATAAGTTTTCTGAGATCTCATTCGGCTTTGCAATTTTCGAGTCTTCAAAACTTTCATTTTCGGCATTTCGGGACTTTCGGGTCTTCGGGTTTTCAGTACCCGGGACTTCGGGTTTTTTGCACCCGGGAGTTCATTTTGCAGTGACTCCCAACCTTTTATCATTTCAATTCCCGAATTCTGAAAAATTGGTTTCCTTATTCTCCGGGCCCACAACATAGTTGTTGTCCTTAAAATCCGCTACGATTCTTCTGTCTTTGGAGATTTCAGGATTTTGGGACTTTGGGTTTTCGGTCCACGAGGCCTTCAGACTTGCTTTCGTTTCCAACCCTTGACTTCCAAAATTCTGATTTACTTTACCCTCTAGGCCCACATAGCACAGTGGTCACCCACAACCACGGTGGCACGTGGCACGTTCATGAGGGTCCACGTCACTTTTAACAACGTCATCGGGTCCCACCACTCTCACTTTTCTTCTCAACCCACTGGCACATGGTACATCTCCATGTGTCCATGTCTATTCCTAGTAAAATCCAACAATCAGATCTTTCTCAGATATACGACGCAAATCCTTTCGACGTTTCAAGTTTCGGGCATCGGAAGTTCGTGCATCCACGCATATTGAACTTCCATTTGTCAAAATCACGAACTCACTGTCTATTTAACTACTTGATCCAACGGTCAAGTTCTTCACCCCACGATCTATGGTGTAGGTTGTTTTGGGATTTCAGGGTTTTGGGTTTCGGAGTTGTTCACCTCTCCTCACTTCCCATCTCCCAAAACATCGATTTCTTCCTGGACAATTAACGGTCCAGATCTCTCTTATATCGATGATTATGATCCAATCATGAATTCGCATTTCGTGAATTCTCATGAACTCACCCTTTGACCATTTCAAGTTACGAGTTAGCGAAAGGTTGATCGTTGTCCACGCGTTCTTTCTGATGGATGGTCTTGACTAATTCGAGATTTTGCGTATCGCGATTTCCACACTCCTGTGCAATTCCAAAGGTCTTTAAACCCCATGCACACTTTCTAGATCTGACGGTCACAAGGGTTCACCTTCCCTCCCGAACAGATCCTAAAGCTCCAACACTTCTGGTGTGGAGTCCTATTTCCCTATGTACTTATACTACATTGACTGCGGTTTCATAATGCTGCTATACCTCCTGAGCTTAAAAACTCGTCAAGTAACTCCTTGACACTTTGGAGAAAATCGGGGTCCGAAATTGGCCTTCCAGGCCCAATTTCCCTCACATTCTCGGTCCAAAGACCGCTCCACTGGCCCATCTAGGCTCAGTGTCGAAACCTTGGCTCTGATACCAAACTGTAGCGCACCCTTTCAGCTACCAGGGCTTAATCGTTCTTAAAAGGAAACTTTAACACCACATGGTACATAACTCATACAGGTATTATATAGTCCACATGCATTTAAACAAATAAACACATTCTACACAGAGTATTCATATGAGTTACTGCCATAATTAACAATCAATAGTGTTTCATACTAATTCACACAGCGGAAATCATGATAACATAAATAGTAGAGTCATGAAAAAACATGATTAAAACATAATCAGATACTTATCTTTTAATATTGGTAGAATCCACCAACCAAGTGCAGGCCTTCCACGAATCTTCCAGCCTTAGACCACACTGCTCATCAGCTTAGCAGTGAGTCACCCCCGAGCTAGGACTAAGCTCCACCCCGAGACAAGGAATCCTAGGTTAGGATGAGGTTACAGGGAAAACAACACACAACCATAGGAAGGGATTCTCTCCCAGGAACCACCCACACTCACTACCCACAGACCCTCATTCCCCACATGCTTGTTCCACCCCAGGATTATACACCTTCTCTGTCACCTGGACAGTCCTTCAGCTGCTAACCTCCCTTGCCTTGGGTTACAACAAGAGACCGAACCAGAAGTCTTCGAGCTTTGTGGTAGCTACAGGGTTCCTTCCAGGAGTTCTCTCCTTCCTCCGTGCACTCTCTCACCTGGAGAGAATCGCTCACAGGTCAACAAACCTCCCACGCAGTCCAACATTGCATGGCCACACAACCAACAGAAAAATAGACACGACTTTTTACCACAGGCTCAACAATGGAAAAATGGCTCAGGGTCACGGCTTCAGAACAGAGATCTCACACACAGGCTCGATCTCGGGAAGTGGATGCACACAGATTCTCCAGACACAACACGAGATTTTTCGATTCAAACAAAGGTGAAACCGGTTCTTTAAAAATCAATCACAAGATTCTCGTTCAGTACGGAGGTATACAAGGGTTTTTCAGTTCACAAGCTGTACGAAGTTTTTTTGTAGAGCTCGGGTCAGTCATACTGCTCAGAGCCTGTACACCCTCAGGCAATCCACTTGAATGAGAGAGTGAACCCCCCTCACGGTCCACCCAAACTATTTTATTCGCATGCACCTGGGTCGAAACTTGTCACCCTGGAGACTGCATGCGTTCCACCAGCACGCATCACCTTCCCTTGGTCAGGAACTTAGGATAAAAAAATATAAATGGCACATGTTCTTTTGGAATAATACTATAATATTATTCCTAGGCTTAAGCCCCCCCTAGGCTAAACACTTAGCCCCTTTTCCCACCTTCCAACCCCTAATCCCTTGCCTTCTCTGTGGAAACTCAGTCCCCCTTCACTCATTCATCGTGGTCGTTCTGCACCTGGCGGTGTTTACAATTTTATTAAATGTTTTTTCATATATACAAGTACAAAATCAAGCCCTTGGCCTCCAACCCTTAGGCCCTCTGGCCTAAAAATCACATAAGCCCACCGACTTCTACAAACTTGGCTCACCAGCCTATAACACATATTTACAATTCATTTCATACATCAGATTTACAACTGGGCTTGGTCTTGGGGACATTACAATCCCCCTCCCTTATTTTTGCGCTATCCTCAGTGCAACTTACACTCTCTCTGCAAGCCTTTCAAAATTTTCAAAAATATGTGGGTACTCTGCCCGCATAACTTCTTCATGCTCCCATGTCGTGTCCTTAGGACTGTAATAGGTCCA
>JZKD02S1705603.1:462986-478099 GCA_000966675.3 Picea glauca
GAAACATGAAACACATTATGTATAGTCATAGATGCAGGTAGTGCAAGCATGTATGCAACTGGCCCAATCCTTTCTAGGATCTCAAATGGCCCACAAAATCTTGCTGCCAATTTGGTGCAAATTCCCAACTTTAGGGAACTCCTGTTAGTCTTCACTTTCAGGAAAACATGGTCACCCACTTTGAATTCTCTATGGGTTCTGTTACTGTCAGTGTAACTTTTCTGCCTATCCTGGGCAGCTTTTAGATTATGTTTAATTTTTATCATTTGATCTTCCATCTCTCTGAGCAGCTCAGGCCCAACTACTGCTCTGTCAACTAGATTATCCCAGCTCACGGGAGTGTTGCACTTTCTTCCATAAAGTTCTTCGAATGGGCTCATCTTCAATGATGCATGATACCCATTATTGTAGGCGAATTCTACCAAATACAGGTAGTCTTCCCACCTTGATGGTTTGTCCATCACATACATTCTCAGTATGTCTTCTATTACACTGTTCACCCTCTCTGTTTGACCATCAGACTCAGGATGATACGCTGTACTAAAGTTCAGATTCGTTCTGAATCCGTTGAACAGTCCTTTCCAGAAATTCGAGGTGAATTTCGGGTCCCTATCAGACACAATTGTCTTAGGAATTCCGTGCAAGCGTGCAACTTCTTTTAAAATGATATTAGCAATATCCGTTGCCCTGTGGGTGGTTTTCAATGGAATAAAATGGGTGGCTTTAGTGAGATTTTCCACCACCACCATGATTGAATCATGTTGCTTGTTGGTTCTAGGTAGTCCAGTGATAAAATCCATTGTTACCACGTTCCATTTCCACTCAGGAAGGGGTAAAGGCCGCAACAACCCTGCTGGGTGACTATGCTCAGCCTTAACCTTCTCGCACTCCATACATATGGCGATGTATTCAACAATTTATTTCTTCATACCTGGCCAAAAATAATGGCTTTTGACTGCTGCCACAGTCTTCTGATATCCAGGATGTCCATCATAAGTCACGTTATGCATCTCCTTTAGAATTTCCATCTTCAATTCTCGGACATTGGGTACATACACTCTGTTTTTATACAGAAGTAAACCATTAGTTCCGGAGGTGTAACTTTCCTTGGTCTGTGGTCTCTCGTGCTGTTGTAGCTTTGCTACAAGACTTCTGTACTGCAAATCAATATTTGCAGCTTCCAAAATTCTATCTTTCATCTCAGTCCTGTACATGCTAATGGCTGTAGCATGTAATTCGTGCACTTTTCTGCTGAGTGCATCAGCCACCTTATTTTCTTTCCCTTTGATATGCTTGTTATCAAAGTCATATTCGCACAGAAACTCCAACCATCTGGTTTGCCTCGCATTTAAACTCGGCTGATCAAATAAATACTTCAGACCGTTGTGGTCTGTTCTTAATTTGAATATCCTTCGCATGAGGTAATGTCTCCATTTCCTCAAGGCGTGGACGATTTCTGCTAGCTCTAAATCATGAGTGGCATAATTCCTTTCATGCTCTTTCAACTTTCGGGACTCATAACAAATTACAAATCCCGCTTGGCTGAGAACTCCTCCCAACCCCGCCTTACACGCATCTGTGCACACTACGTAATCCTTATTTGGATTTGCAATCTTCAAGATTGGAGCACTGGTTAGTAGCTACTTCAATCGCTGGAAGCTTCTCTCACATTCTTCAGTCCACTAGAACTTCTTCTCCTTCCTTTGCAAGGAAGTGATACGGTGAGCTATCTTTGAGAATATGGCTATAAACCTTCTGTAGTAGCCTGCTAGACCCAAAAAAGATCTAACTTCCGCCACATTCCTTGGCGCCGACCATTCTCAAATGGCCTCAACCTTCTCAGGACCCACAACGATCCCTTCCTTTGATATAATGTGCCCCAAGTAATGAATCTGTGTTTGGTAAAATGAGGACTTGCTCAGTTTTGTGTACAACTGGTGTTCTCTCAACACCTGCATCACCATTCTCAGGTTTTTTTCATGTTATTCCTCTATCTTGGAATACACCAAGATATCGTCCAGGAAGACTATGACAAACTTGTCCAAATAATCTCTGAACACTCCATTCATTAAGCACATGAAAACAACAGGTGCATTTGTCAGTCCAAAAGACACCACTGTGAATTCATAATGACCGTACCTTGTTCTAAAGGCGGTCTTGCTAATGTCCTCATCATTTATTCTCACTTGGTGATATCCAGATATGAGATCTATTTTTGAAAATATTTTCGCATCCTTCAACTGATCAAAAATATCTTCAATCCTTGGCAGAGGATACTTGTTCTTGACAGTGACCTTATTCAACTGCTGGAAATCAATGCACAGTCTCAACGTCCCATCTTTCTTCTTCATGAATAGGACCAGGTCTCCCCAAGGTGACACACTGGGGTGAATGTATCCCTTCTTTAGTAGCTCTTCAAGCTGCAATTGCAACTCTTTCAGCTCTGGCATACTCATTCTATAAGGAGCCTTCGAAACTGGAGATGCTCCAGGCATCAAATTTATAGAAAAATCGATGTCCCTCTTTGGAGGTAGTGCAGGTACCTCCTAAAATACATCCTTGAACTCTTTTAGTACCTCGTGATCTTCCAGATTCGATACTACATCTCAGGATGCTTCTTCCGCCCGAGCTGCATATAATTGACAACCTTTCCGGTAACATTTCTTCAGCTACATGGCTAAGATTTCCTTAACAACCACGGCTCTAGGAATTCCTTGGACTGTTATCGAATTTCCCTCTTCGTTCAGGTAGGTAAACCTCCTGTTACAACAATATAGAAGGGCATGGTGTTGGTCCAACCAGTCCATCCCAATTAAGCAATTGTATGAGCCTAAAGGAAAAATGTTTAATTCAGCCTTAGTGCTCATTCCTTTCATGTCCACTGAACAAGTCTTAACCAATTTAGTGACCTTCCTCTTGGTCCCTGTGGCCAACTTCATGTTTTCTTCTTGTTAAATGCAAAATTTCCACCACTCTAGGATCTATATAACTATGGCTAGCCCCTGAATAAATTAAAATAACAAGTGGTCGGTTGTTGATCATACCTTCCACTTCAATCATGTGCGATTGAAATTCTTCTTGTTTGTTTTCCAGGGCTGGGTAGATCTTTGGCATTCTGTTGCCCATATCCTCCACTGTTTCATCTTGCTGAACAGTATGAACAGTTCTTGCTTTGTATTTTCTGTGGGGGCAGTCTCTGTACCTATGATTCCCTTTACAACCCCAACACTCCATAGGTGGAGACCTTGGCATCTCCTCACTCCCTTCAACTTTCCCGGGGTCTCTAAAAGATGATTTTCCTCAAGGGATGTTCTTGAAAAAGAGTGGTCTATTTCCCTTCTGGCTCTGTTCTTTCTTAAACCTCTTCTGGCCATCCCAAGCCTTCCAAAAGGTAGGCTTTTCTCTTTGTTGTTCATATAAGCATTTATCCCTTCTTATTATTTCTTCCATAGTCTTAGGATCATCATATTGAATCTTGTCACCAATAGAAGGTGGTGGTCCAATCAGATACCTTTGAATTTTAACATCCTCATCTTTGATGAATGGAACATACTTCAGTAGTTCCAGAAAACTTCGTTCATACTCATCAATGGTCATACTGCCCAACTTGAGTTCGAAGAACTCCTTCATCCTTCTATCATAGTATCTTCTAGTCAGGTATTTCTTCTCAAAATACCTCTTAAACTCCTTCCACGTGACCTCTTTATCTCTGATGTGTTGCACCTGCACCAACTGATCCCACCACATGGATGCTTTTCCTTTCAGTTGGTACATTGCAATTCTTCCTTTTGCATGGGTAGAATAATTCTGCAGTTGGAAGTATTTCTTTATACCCAACAACCATATTTCGGCATCTTCTTCCTTCTTATGTTCACCATCAAACGTACGTGGTTTAATCTTGTTGATTTCCCCTTTCAATTCATCCCTTCCATATTTTCGATGCTTTCTGGTAGGAGACGATCTCCAACTACTACGTGTTCCCCTATTGGAATGTCTTTGGGAGCGACTAAGATGTCGGCTACCACTCCTCGACCTCCTTTTCCTCTCGGGAGTCCTGACTCGTCTTGATATCCTTCTTTTCCCAGGGGTTATGCGACTCTCCGTCTTACTTGAGTCTCTTCCCTTCTCGAGTTTCCTCTCTATTCTTTCCAGGCTCTTCAAAAATTTTAAGTTTAATACAACATGTTGATCCCTGACTTTCATGAGCTTTCGGCTATCAGCTCGGCGAGCCTGTGCCTCTCTTTGCAATCCTTCAATGATTTTCATTATGTGTTCTTCCTTATCCTTTTCTTTTCCGTTCCCAATGGAGTTCGATCCTTACACTTCCACATTGACATCCTTTCCTTCTCATTCGTCTCCTATTTTGGAGGCAATTTTCACCTTTTCCCATTCCATACTCGGCGTTGGTTAACTGGAGTCTTGACCCTCGTTGAAATCTACACACGCACTGTGCAATTCAATTCGAAGTTCGTCAGGCCATTAAAACTTCATGAACAATCCACAACATTTATATGCCAATATGAACAAGAACAAAAGACATTTTGATTCAAATAAGTTTTCTGAGCTCTCATTCGGTTCTGCAATTTTCTGGTCTTCGAAACTTTCATTTTCTGCATTTCGGGACTTTCGGGCCTTTGGGTTTTCGGTACCTGGGACTTCGGGTTTTCGACACCCGGGAGTTCATTTTCCAGTGAATCCCAACCTTTTATCATTTCAATTCCCAAATTCTGAAAAATTGGTTTCCTTATTCTCCGGGCCCACAACATAGTTGTTGTCCTTAAAATCCGCTATGATTATTCTGTCTTCGGAGATTTCGGGACTTCAAGTTTTCAGTCCACGAGGCTTTCAGACTTTCTTTCCTCTCCAACCCCCAACTTCCGAAATTCCAATTTACTTTACCCTCCTGGCCCACATAGCAAAGTGGTCACCCACAACCACGGTGGCATGTGGCACGTTCATGAGGGTCCACGTCACTTTTAATGATGTCATCGGATCCCACCACTCTCACTTTTCTTATCGACCCACTGGAATGTGGTACATCTCCATGTGTCCATTTCCATTCCTAGTAAAATCCAACAGTCAGATCTTTCTCAGATCTATGGCGCAAATCCTTTCGGCATTTCGAGTTTCGGGCATCAGAAGTTCGTGCATCCACACATCTTCAACTTCCATTTGTAAAAATCCTGAAATCACTGTCTATTTAACTACTTGATCCAATGGTCAATTTCTTCTCCCCACGATCTACGGTGTATGTTGTTTCAGGATTTTGGGGTTTTGGGTTTCAGAGCTGTTCACCTCTCCTCACTTCCCATTTCCCAAAACGTCGATTTCTTCCTGGACAATTAACGGTCTATATCTCTCTTAGATCGACGGTTATGATCCAATCATGAATTCGTGTTTCGTGAATTCTCACGAAGTCACCCTTTGACCATTTCAAGTTATGAGTCAGCGAAAGATTGATCGCTCTCCACGCGTTCTTTCTGATGGACGGTCCTGACTAATTCGACATTTCGCGTATCACGATTTCCACACTCCTGTGCAATTCCAAAGGGCTTTAAACCCCGTGCACACTTTCCAGATCTGACGGTCACGAGGGTTCACCTTCCCTCCCAAACAGATCCTAAATCTCCAACACTTCTGGTGTGGAGTCCTCTTTCTCTGTGGACTTATACCACACTGGCTACGGTTTCATAATGCCGCTATACATCCTGAGCTTAAAAAATCATCAAGTAACTCCTTGACACTTTGGAGAAAACCAGGGTTCGAAATTGGCCTTCCAAACCCAATTTCCCCTCGCATTCTCGGTCCAAAGACCGCTCCACTAGCCCATCTAGGCTCAGTGTCGAAACCTTGGTTCTGATACCAAACTGTAGCGCACCCTTTCAACTACCATGGATTAATCGCTCTTAAAAGGAAAATTTAACACCACATGGTACATAAATCATACAGGTATTATATAATCCACATGCATTTAAAAAAATAAACACATTCTACACAGAGTATTCGTATGAGTTACTGCCATAATTAACAATCAATAGCGTTTCATACTAATTCATATACACAACGGAAATTATGATAACATAAACAGTAGAGTCATGCAAAAACATGATTAAAACATAATCAGATACTTATCTTTTAATAGTGGTAGAATCCACCAACCAAGTGCAGGCCTTCAATGAACCTCCTAGCCTTAGACCACACTACTCATCAACTCAGCAGTGAGTCACCCCCGAGTTGGGACTAAGCTCCACCCCTAGACAAGGAATCTTAGGTTAGGCTGAGGTTACAGGGAAAACAACACACAACCATAGGAAGAGATTCTCTCCCAGGAACCACCCACACTCACTACCCAGAGACCCTCATTCCCCACATGCCTGTTCCACCCCAGGAGTATACACCTTCTCTGTCACCTGGACAATCCTTCGGCTGCTAACCTCCCTTGCCTTGGGTTACAAAAACAGACTGGACCGAAAGTTTCCAGGCTCTATGGCAGCTACAGGGTTCCTTCCAAGAGTTCTCTACTTCCTCTGCACACTCTCTCGCCTGGAGAGAATCGCTCACAGGTCAACAAACCTCCCACGCAGTCCAGCACTACGTGGCCACACAACCAATGAAAAAACATACACGGATTTTTTCCACAGGCTCAACAATGGCAAAATGGCTCAGGGTCATGGCTTCAGAACAGAGATCTCACGCACAGGCTCGATCTCGGGAAGTGGATGCACATGGATTCTCCAGACACAACACGGGATTTTTCGATTCAAACAGAGGTGAAACCGGTTGTTTCATAACTGATCATCGAATTCTCATTTAGTACAAAGGTATACATGGGTTTTTCAATTCAGAAGGTGTACGAGGTTTTTCTGCAGAGCTCGGGTCATTCGTACTGCTCAGAGCCCGTACATCCTCAGGAAATCTGCTTGAATGAGAGAGTGAACCCCCCTCACAGTCTACCGAAACTGTTTTATTCGCATGCACCAGGGCCTTGGAGACTACATGCGTTCCACTAGCACGCATCACCTTCCCTTGGTCAGGAACTTAGGATAAAAAAATATAAATGGCACATGTTCTTTTAGAATAATACTAGAATATTATTCCTAGGCTTAAGCCCCCCCCTAGGCTAAACACTTATCCCCTTTTCCCACCTTCCAGCCCCTAATCCCTTGCTTTCTCTGTGGAAACCCAGTCCCCCTTCACTCATTCATCGTGGTCAGTCTGCACCTGGTGGTGTTTACAATTTTATTAAATGTTTTTTCATATATACAAGTACAAAATCAGGCTCTTGGCCTCCAACCCTTAGGCTCTCTGGCCTAGCAATCACATAAGCCCATCGGCTTATACAAACTTGGCTCACCAGCCTATAACACATATTTACAATTCATTTCATACATCAGATTTACAACTGGGATCGGCCTTGGGGACATTACACTTGGCCTTCCATATACTAGAAACGTTCCGACTCGGCCTTTCAATTGCATTTTGAAGGGTATAAAGAAGCCAATTCCGAGCTATGGAAAAATAAGAGAATTCAACTTTGAGAGAAAAGTTACTCTTGAGAAATTATTACTTCATTATTGAGTCTACATCCCTTTGTCCTTTAAATTTGAACATAGTGTTCAACCCCCAAGCTCTTCCCTTATTGATGGAGAACTTCTTTGTCTCCCTTATATGAGATTGCCTTTGGTGGAGGATTGAAGTGGTGGAGGCCCAGTTGGAAGGAACTCAGTTTCTTGTTTGCGAACCATGCCAACACATAAGTCTATAATGTTTTCACTTCTGTTGATCATTTATTAATAGAAATAATCCTTTCCCATCCAATTGATATCTTGCAAATATATGTATTATGATCCATATGCATGTTTGTTTTGTATATTAATGGATTATGTTATCTAATGTGCTAACCTTTTATATTATCACTATATTCTTTCTCTGCTTGTTTGTTAAGAACTTGTTGCAGGTACAAATCTTTGGGTCAAAGTGCTCAATGGTGGACATCATCAAACGTTTGGACGAGGTAGGCCTCTTTCTTATATATTTCACACATTAGTTTATGTAGCATATGCTGGAATTGAGTCGATTTATATAGTCACACCTGTCTGTTGTGGTTCACCCTAGCCATAGAGAGATTTTCCTCATAACAGAATTGTCGACCATACTGAGGATGAATCTTCTTTCTTAGGGTTTTAAATATTTTTCTCCTTAGATTGCTCTTATTTCTATTGTGGTTCTTGTCATGTCATTGGTTGACATCTCTTGTTCACTCTGGGTTTGAGTTTTCAGCCTTTCTCCCTTGCCTAGCCTTATTTCAAATCATGTACGTGCCTTTTTTCTTGACAGTCGTGTACATACGCGGTCTTTCTCACTGCAAGTTGCATATATACGTATTGTTTACCCAAACAGTCATGTAAACCTTTTTTCCTTTTCTTTTTTTCTTGGTCTAGTGTTTGTTGGGTGGGATTTGATGCTTGTTGAGCCTTCTTAGATCTTTGTAGTTCATGTTGAGTGCCCGTGGGATGACAGGAAACCCTCTTTTGGTTGAATTTTTGGATGAAGTTTTTCTCTTCATCTTTTCATTTTTATTTTTCTTATACATTGGGTTGAGTGTTTCATTGCTTGATATCCTGCTTGAGTTATCTCTCTTTTATACACAGTAGGTCTATATATCAAGTTACTTTTTAGTCCATGCATTTTCAATTTTGATATATTGAAAATACAAAAATGGGCATTTTGCATTGCTTGGCATATTTTGTCTTTGAATCTCAATCATTAGCTTAGTGCATATAGTGAAAGATTGCATCTTTACTTCTGAATCACAAATTTGAATTTGAAAATTGCATCATTTTTAGGAGCATATCATTCATCAAAAGTTAAAGTTAGGACTTTGCATTACTTTCATATTTACTTTTCTTGCAGAGTCATAACACCATTGGTTTCATCACCATATACCTTTTTGAGTAATCACGGCCATAAAATCAATGCTATAATTTAAAATTTATTAGTAATGATTTTATTTTTTAAGGGTGCACAAACTAGCCTAGGATTTAGTGTCTTGGAATAGGATTTTGTGAGTAAAATTATCCAAGGAAATGAAATCAACATATGTGTTTGAGAAAGGGAGTTGATAAAGCCATTGTATAATTGGTAATATCTGGAGGCTCCGCTCACATTGGAGTTAATCACAAGGTCGCGCGAAGTTGGTTGAAGGGATATCCCCTGGATACTCGCCTAGCATCACAGATATTTTTGTGGATCTATTCATATCTGGGGATCTTTCTAGTGCCCATACCTCCATGAGAGGTGGTTCTTTCAAGGTTTCGGGCTTTGCTACCATTCCCATACAGTGATCTAGACTTACGACTTCTCGCTTGTGCATCAGTTATACTGTGGTTTATTAGTTTCTTGACTTAGGTATCTCATAGGTTACTTGCAGGGGTTATTCTGCAGGTACCCTGGGTTAGATAAGGGTTAGGCAACACATAACCTTTATGGAGGATTACCTCTTTGAGCAGATCTGACCGACTAGTTGTTAATCCCACGAGGGCCCTTATAATTGATTTTGTTATCTCTAATATTTAGCAGGGAGTCTCAAGTCCCTCTTGGATGAAACATACCTTCTTTATGGAGGGAGGCCACTCAGCCACTTTAGCCCATTTTCATGCATATTGGCCGTTTGATTTTTGCTGTGCTCCTTGATTACTAGTTGACCTTAGGATTTTGTACTGAGTATTTGTTATCATGGATAGTGGAGTCCCTATGGCTCCCTCATTTTCTTCTACACCCCCCCCCGTGATGTTCACTAATTTCATGGGGATGGATCCTTCTACTTTGCATTATGGTATGTAGAATTATGGCACTCAGTCAATGCCTTGGGTCTCTAATCATTTTTCTCATGGTATGCTTGACTTGTCTTCGCACTTTCCATGCTCTGAATCCTAGTTGTGGGTATGGGGGCATGATGCCTCCCTATTATTCCTTTTCATTTGGTGTGAGTCACATCCGTCAAACACCTCTTACTGTAGGAGGTTGGAATCTTCCTTCCTACGAATCCACTTTTCTAGGAGAAAGTGCTCAAATGGGTGGTCATTCGACTTATTACACTCCATCCACCTATCCTTATTCCTCTATGCCAGTTCCCACAAACGCTTTTCCCATGGCGGAACTACATTTGTCCTCTGGTGTTCCATCCAGAGGGAGTCATTCTTATAGTATGGGAAACCCCCTTTACGAAGTTCCTTCATCTAGGGGCAACATATATCCTCACATGAGTAACCCTTGTCATGTCGCTTACTCTTTGCAAGCGGCTTCCTCAATGACGATGCCCTTGCAACCCTTTATGAATTAGTATGGAGGAGGATACTATCCTACCGGACAGGGACAGGGTGTAAACCAGGATCCTTCCTGGCCTGCAATTCCTCAAAACCAATCTTTCCTTGGACTTTGGTCTCAAATGCCGGAATTCACTACCGCCACTAGTCCAGTCACTGCCAATTATACTAGAAATATATCACCAACCTTTGTTAGTCATGTTGAATATTGGTCAAAAATCTCTACAAGTCATGTTGAAGACCTGTAACCAGCCACTGCAAGTCATGCTGGGGGAACAACTCTAGTCACTATGTGTCATACTGACATTATATCACCAACCTCTTCTAGTCATGTTGGAGATTGGTCGACAACCTTTGCGAGTCATGTTCGAGATTTTCTACTATCCTCTGCAAGTCATGCTGGGAGCATGTCACTAGCCACTGCAAGTTATGTTGGGGGCATTCATACAATTGAGAATCCTAGATGTTTTAGACGTAAGGCCAGATTCCTTTGCAGGACTTGCGAAGGAAATCACCTTACTCATTTGTGTCCCGCTACTACTGAGATATCGAAAGCTTGGTTCTCACTTGAGGGCCCTTCAATTTCTAAGTCATCTATGGTTTCCCCACACTTCGTTCCTTCTTTGGTTTATACAACAGTCATGCTGATGCAATCTTCGGCTGACACCCCTTTTCCTTTAGGGGTTGATGTGTTCTTTGACCTTGTTGTCTCACATCCCATTCAACTAGTGGTCATGTTGATGCAATACTCAACGAACACCTCTCCTATGTTCAGGGGTGATGCTTCTCTTGACCTTTTTGTCTCGCATCTTGTTCAACCAATGGTCGTGTCGATGCAATCTTCGACTGACAAAACTCCTGTTTTTTGGGGTGATGCACCTTTTGAGCTTGTTGTCTCGCATCCTATTCAACCAATGGTTGAGGAAGTGGTTGTTTTGATGCAATATTCGATTGATCCCACTCTTCTCTTGTATAGTGACAAGTCTAGGGAAGCAGTCGCGCCAATGCAATTTTCGGTCGATCCCGCTCTTCTGGTTCTGGTTTTATAAATTCTATGCCATGTCCTTAGCATTTCTAGTACTTCATCTTCTGAACAAGAGAGAGTTTTACTCTTCTCGAGTTCTCTTCCTCCAAGTCTCGAAGAGATTCCTTTTGATTGGGGTGGTCTTGTGGGGTATCCAATGCCTCTGCCTATGTCTTTTCTAGGAAGAAACATTATCCAATATATCACGGAGATGATAACCTTCGTTAGTACTTTATCCTCCTTGACTTGGACAACTTTGGGTTTTCCCAAGATTATTCGGGTTCTTCGTAAGATACTGACATTCCATAGAATTCCAGCACATGAGCCTTGGCCTCCCCCATGACTTTCCACCTAGATACTCCCAATGAGTCTGAGTTAAGCTATTTTTCGACTCGTTCAAAAAGCGAAAAGGTTGTCAAGTGATTTGTCCCTTTCACACTCGTTAAATTGGACTTGAAAGGTCGTGAGTCTTAGTTAATATCTTTTCAGACTCCTTTTCAAAGCGAAAAGATCATCGAGTGATTTGTCCCTTTCACACTTGTTAAATTGGATTTGAAAGGTCGTGAGTCTCAGTTAATCTCTTTTCCGAATCGTTACCAGAAATAGAAAAGATCACTGAGTGAACTTGTCTTTTTCACACTCATAAATTGGATTTGAAAAGACATCTATTTGGCACAAGTTTATCCCTTTTTTACACCAAGTAGACTAAAAGACATAAAAAAAGGACATTTTTTGGTGTCAAGTTGTGATTGCATCTCATGCCCTCACTTGCAGTATTGAGCCTTTAGCCGGTTCTCTCTTTGCATTATAAACCGTTGCCTGAGCAGTTTTTCCATCCTCAACCAAGTAGAGCCTTGTTTATATCCTTCACAATCTGACACCCTATACCTAGGAGGGAACATTCCCCCAAGTGTCCATCTCCCACATGCATTTCCCTGCATGGAGCATAGGTATGTTCCACTGTTGGAACTAGTTTTTCTTACTTGCGACACTCGTTTCCTCCTCTGTATCATAACATTCGTTTGTTATGAAAAAAAATAAAAAATGAGTGGGAAAATAGTATTATCTTATGTTGGCAACAGTTGTGTCGCCTTTGAATAGAGCACAAAGTTATTGAGTCCATTTGTCATCGTAATTTTGGGATTAGCATCTCCTTAGGAAGCTGAGCTCATTACCGAGTCTTCTCTACCGACTGGTTACTCTTTCAGTCCCTACAGATAACTTCATTGATGCCTCCTGCATCTCATGATTTTATCATTGGGTCTATGCTGCCAGATTCCACCATATGTATCATGCTCTTGTTCAAAGGAAGTCTATCAACCTATGTCGTCCACTCCTCAAAACTCTTGACTTTGCATGTCGACCATACCCTCGGTTTGTCTCAGAATCACTTGATACTTTTGTCCTATCATGCACCCTCACCCTACTTCCATCATTGGTAGGTAACCTTGAATCCAACAGTTGACATTTCACCATTGGTCGTTGACTGGGTGGTTTCCCTTCCTTTTGTTCGACGGCAAGACATCTATTCACACATTGGGATTCTGCAGTGTCTTGGATGCCATTAGCCTTATTGGTGGTTTCCTCACGTTTGTCAGCAGTTTTCATCATTGGCTGTTATTCAGAGGGTCTTTTTTGTGTACCACTTGCACTTGGCACACGCAAAATACACATAGGGTCGTTGGTTCATGAACTTGCTCTTCATCTAATTTCCACCAAATCATGAAGCTCCTGCTTTGTACCTCATGCTGACTGATGAGAGATGCCTTAATTCTCTTCTTTCAGCGGGTCTCTTTCCATCGATATCAACCCATTATCTGGAAATGGTACCTAGAGTCTTATGAGTACCTTGAGGCTTGCAGTCATTAGTGGTAGACTCTCTTGCCATCGACAGTTGGGAATACATCAATGTATTTTGATCGATGGATTCTTCAGGTGTTCGACACCGACTCCTCTATTCACACTTGTAAGAATGTACTCGGTGCCTTGATACCTACTTTCATTATCGGTAGGATGTCTCACATTTGTTAATAGTATACATCAATGACTGGTAATCAAACGATGTCTCATTGTGTTCGACCTCAACTCATTTATTCACATGATGTAGACTTTCACCTTTGGCGGATTGTGTAGAAAACTTGAAGACATCACTATGTGGTTGCAACTTTCTTTAGTTGTTTCTTCCTTTTCATTGGACCAGTACCTATATGACTTCATTGATCATGGGAGATCATATTGTACTCCATGGTATACATAAATCTTCATATTGGCTTTGAGACTGGTTTTACTGGGCCTTGTTCGTGACTATGACAACTATTGGCATGTAACTGCATTTGTATTTGCCTATTCATGGCCACAGACACTTGTTTGGTATGTTTTTCACATGGATCTGCAGTGTATTTTTGGTAGCCATGTATGCAAAGTCAGTGCAGAATGTAATGAGCAATTGAGTTTGTCCAGATGGTTCTCTACCACTCCACTTCTAGGTTATTTATAATGTATTTTGGCCATCGCAGATACTCCTCTGACCTCACACATTAGGGGGCATCTGTTAGAACAAGATTTGTCTCAACCTATGCAATCTTGCAGATAGGGCCTTACTCCATTTCCCTATGTAGACTTACTTTCCCTGATTGATGAATCTAGAGACAAAAGTAAATATTTTTCCACTTGTACGTGCCTTGCATGCTATAGAGCAAGCATATACGTTGGCTTCTCCACTACAACACGTGTACATTGAGATTTGTGCCAGGAAATCAAAATTAAATGTCAGGTTTCCATGTCACGACAAGAGATCTCTGATCTTTGGCCTTCCATATAATGGAAACATTCCGACTTGGCCCTTCAGTTGCATTTTGAAGGCTATAAAGAAGTCAATTCCAAGCTATGGAAAAAGAGGAGAATTCAACTTTGAGAGAAAAGTTACTCTGGAGAAATTATTACTTCGTTATTGAGTCTGCATCCCTTTGTCCTTTAAGTTTGAACACAGTGTTCAACCCACAATCTCTTCCCTTATTTACAGAGAACTTATTTGTCTCCCTTATATGAGCTTTCCTTTGGTGGAGGATTGAAGTGGTGGAGGCCCAGTTGGAAGGAACTCGGTTTCTTGGTTCTGAACCGTGCTGACACAAAAGCCTATAATGTTTTCACTTCTGCTGATAATTTATTAATAGAAATACTCATTTTTCGTCCAATTGATATCTTGTAAATATATGTATTATGATCCATGGGCATGTTTGTTTTGTATACTAATGGATTATGCTATGTAATGTGCTAACCTTTTATATTATCACTATATGCTTGCTCTGCTTGTTTGTTAAGAACTTGTTGCAGGTACAAAGCTTTGGGTAAAAGTGCTCAACGATGGACATCATCAAATGTTTGGACGAGGTAGGCCTCTTGATTATCTCTTTTGCACATTAGTTTATGTAGCATATGCTGGAATTGAGTCGATTTGTACAGTCACACTTGTTTGTTGTGGTTCACCCTAGCCATAGAGAGATTTTCCTCGTAACAAGAGTAGGCTAGGCTAGGACATAGTAGGCCAGGGAAGGGTAGCCTAGTGTAGACTAGGCTAAGCTACACTAGGGTAGGCTAGGCTAGGCTAGAGTAGGCTAAGCTATGCTAAGTATATATATGAATACTTATAATTATAGATTAGATTAGGCTAGGCTAGGATAGAATAGGGTAGACTCTAGAGTAGGCTAGGCTAGGCTAGGCTAGGTCAAGTTAGGCTAGAGTAGGCTAAGCTAGGCTAGAGTAGT
>JZKD02S1705603.1:478726-495490 GCA_000966675.3 Picea glauca
CTACGTTTATTTCCGCAGGCGCTTTCGACGTTCGCGAATGGGAAGGAGCTAATCCCTACTTTTTTGAAATCACGATGAGCGAAATGCCGAGACGAATTAATCTGGTGCCACGCGTCCCTCTCAGATCTGACGATCCTGAACTCACTCGGTGATATTGTGGGTTCGAGTCATGGACGCTCTCGGCACCTCGCGCATCGGGAATATGAAGGAGCTGCTCCTTGTGGTTTGGGGTCGCGATGGACGAAACGTCGAGATGGCTCAATTGGCCGCTAGGTGTCCCCTTTGGATGGACGACTGAGGCTACTCCGTAATACCACGGGCCCGACTCTAGGCACTTTCAGCGCTTCTGGATTCGAGGTTTCGAGAGGTCAAATGACGAGGAGCGCTTACTCCTCGAATTCCCGAATGTTGACATGGCACAGATGTGTGCCATGTGTCCTTAAGATAAACGATTGAGGTAGAATCCTCTATTTAAAAGGGGGCCCACTTCATCCATAGGCTCGCTTGACGTGACCTGGTACTAAGAGAGGGGGCTCAGCTCCAAAGGTGCTTTCGGCGTTTCGCCGATCGACGATTTCAGTTGTAAAGAATGAGAGGCTCCTTGTCTCCTGAAACACCGATCCCTGATACGCTGACTGGCCGCCAACTATCCCTATTGGATCGAACAACCCAAACTTGCCCTGAACTATGGGTGCTACCCTTCGTGCTAAATCCCATGCAAATTGACAGCCCCGAAAACCCGATGACCTTCGATCTGCTTCGTCAATTGATCCTTGCCATTGAAATCAGACTGCTCGCTCGCTTGATTTTTAGCCCGAAATGGACTTCTTTTGTGAGCTACGCTCAACACTTATGGCTGTGGCCCTTGAATAAAACACATCCAACTGACTTTCAAACCCCACTTCTATGCGTTTACAATCAGAGAGGAGAATACCCCTATACAAGAAATGTCGCTAACATTAGGCTCCATGGGGGATAGAGTCGTCCCTGTGATGCTCTAAAAACTCATTTTGCAGTTTCAGTGCCTTGCTGTTGGGCTATGGAGTCATGCTCAAAACATCCCACTGCTGAAAATACAGGCCGAAAAATAAAAGTAACAAAATAAAGCTACATGCCCAAAGGAGCTTATTTATATATAGTCCTAATGCTAATAAAATGTTTTACATGGGCTAGGTGAAAGAAAACTTCCACCATAGCCATTCAAGAAGATTCCTGGATAGAAGCTCCTTCCTTCTGTCGATGATCACTAGCAGATGGTGTAACCGTGACAACAGAACGGCTACACTCTTCCACTTCTCCTCACAGGGTGAAGTTGATATGGAATAGGGCGGATCCAAGGCATAAAGGACATGCCACTCCATGTACTTGCTGACAGGATCATAGAATGAGTGGTGAGTTTCAGAAAATTGGTGACAGGCAACCTCCTCTGCTACAGAGTTTCTCACATGTGGTTGAATATATTTGATAAGCACAGGTGAGTGGACAACTGACGTAGGCTCACTGATCTCAGGCGGTATCTGCCCGCTGACTGGCTCTGGAATGAAATATGTGCTCAACTGTTGCTCCGGTTCCTTTTCCTCTTCTTGGCTCTCCCCCGGGTCAGATTCATATTCATCATAAATAGGGACCATGGGGTGATTCTTCTTGCTGGCTGGCTCTTCAGTATCTTTATAGTGATCAAATGTAGGATAAGATTGCTGCTCATCATCACTATAATATACATCAAAAAGAGGTTGTCCTTCATTGATATGATCCTCCTCCAGAACAGTGATCCGGTCAAAAATATCCGTTTCAGGGACAATGGGACCTACTACTTCTAGCTTCTCATACATAATCCTTTTCTCTTTAATCCCAGGTAAAAATATATCGTGAGAAACCCCCTGGGGGAAAAGAGAAGAATCCTCTTTCACAAATAACCCCTCTTTTAAAAAGAGAGGGTCTTCTTCATCATGAGCAGAGCTGCTAGGAACATCTCCTTCAACCCGATACCCAAGTGAGTCATCTACCATGGACCACATTTTCTCTATAAACTCACAATTTCCACAAGAGGCATGTTGATCGTTATGAACATCTAAAAGAGTAGAGGCATATGATATGATGTCATATGATTCCGTTCTAGGGATAACACAATTAATATCATTCAACACCTCTATATTTTCTTGGCAAATGCTTTCCTCCACAGTAAAAGCTTCATCATGGACCTGGTCTTCAGGGCCAGCAGAGCCTTCATGAAGCGAAGAAAACTCCTCACAATAGTTTTCAAACAAACAATCAACTGGATAGTAGTCTTTACAAATTGAATTGAAAGTTGTATGAAAAACTGTTAAAGAGAGGATGCTCGCAGCGGGAAGAGATCGACACCACTCAAGAGCAGCTCCCTTCAATGAATACCTGAAGAGATTAATCTGGACATCCTCATGCATGATATGGTGTCGGTGAATAGCCTCATGGAAGTCCAGTAAATGCCTAGTTTGTTCCTCCCAACTTGTTGCATGAAATTCAGGGAGAAAGTCTTCCCATTGGCCTCTATCAGGAAGTGCATTAGGAAACCCAACTATCTGGGAAAAGTCATAGAAAGAAAAACTTTGAGCCATAATTTTATCCATATCAGACCAGTGGAGTCACCAATCGATCCTTGAATCATGGAGTTGCTAGGTGAAATATGCGCAGCTTCAAATATTCCTAGTCCTTGTTCACCATCAAAGGCCAGATCTTAACATTGTCGTTACCCCAGGAAGCTTCTCAAGCTGAGAAAGCAGCTACTGAAACCTTCTCGAGAAATCTCCTTAGGGTCAGCTTTCAGGTGTGGTAACAGTAGTCACAGCTGAAACAGTGATGTGGAAACAATGGAGTCACCACAGTGGAGTCGCCAGGTGCACAGTAGAAATCTTTAAGGGCTCTGATGTCTGATGCACCTTCAGAATCAGAGGCTCAATGTTGTTCTGCCCAGGGAAAATCTTCAACTTCGTCCCCGGTAACGACGCCATAAATGTTAGCGTTGGAAGTCACTCTTGGATTGCAGCAGGAGAAGAGCCTGACGCCCATCAGTTTTTTATGTCACGATAGTTTTTAATGGGTGATCAAATGGGTAGAGACTCGGGAAGATATCACTCAAACTCAGGGACTGGGTCTGGCATGCGAGGAACAAAGGAGATCTTGATCTAACTTCAGTCAGTGGGTTGATTTGAAAATGAGCAGGTTGAAAGCTTGGTGAGGGGAGTGGACAAACTACCTTAGGAAACAGGCCTTTCAGTAATTTGTAGAAGAAAAACTTTGAATGTGAGATCCTCTGGCTCAGAGTTTCAAGAAACTGAAAGGGGGAACTTGACTGGATTCTCCAATTCCAAGTCATTTAGTGCTAAGAAAATCACAGGGACTGATTAGAAACAATGCAACTGTTACAGTGATCAAACTCTACATCATCCTATAACAGTTACAACTCGACTGGATTCTCCAATTTCGAGCCGTTCTAATACAGTGTAGACAAAGACGCGAAAGAAAAACTAACATTCATCAGAAAAGAAGTCTCAAGAGTCCAGACATAACCAGGAAAACAGTGCTTCATTAAAGTTTACCACCGGGAGCCTTGCTCAACCATCGATGCTTACAATAATGGTGAAAACGCCTACATATGCTCAAAAACAACCACAACAACAAAAAAAAGATGCTGCATTAAAAACATTGCATCTGCATGTCTTCTGACAGTCTGCGCATGCAGACTCTGGCTGATCGTGCACCCAAGACTTGGTGTCCCTTCAACCAAATTCGGGCGGGTATTCTTTGTCAAACGCCACCTTAACTGTGCATGGCTCCTGCAAGGGGAGTAGTTGAGCCATTAAGTGCCGAGATAGCATGTGCAGACCTCCTCCCACTGATCGAGGACTCGGCATGGATTCTTTAGAAAAATGGGTACACAGGACCCTCTCGAGCAGACCGCTTGCCAAATTATCCATACTTTGCACTTAATGCTTGAGGAGAGGTTTCAACCACCCCTTCTCGTCTTCATTTACTCGAGGCGAAAAAACCAGGATCGAGGTCAGATGAGATGGCACATGGAGATCATGATGATACTTTCAGCAACTAGACTCGACACCTTCGGCCCCTTTTGCACGGCTCCTTTCTTTCCCAAGTGGCCATGGGCTATGACCCTACGTTTATTTCCACAGGCGCTTTCGACGTTTGCGAATGGGAAGGAGCTAATCCCTGCTTTTTTGAAATCGCGATGAGCGAAATGCCAAGACGACTTAATCTGGTTCCATGCATCCCTCTTAGATCTGACAGTCTTGAACTCACTCGGTGATATTGTGGGTTCGAGTCATTGACGCTCCCGGCACCTCGCGCATCGAGAATATGAAGGAGATACTCCTTGCGGTTTGGGGTCACGATGGACGAAACACCGAGATGGCTCAATTGGACGCCAGGTGTCCCCTTTGGATGGATGGCTAAGGATGCTCCGTAATACCGTGGGCTCGACTCTAGGCGCTTTCTGCGCTTCGGGATTTGAGGTTTCGAGAGGTGAAATGACGAGGAGCGCCTACTCCTCGAATTCTCTAATGCTGACATGGCATGGATGTGCGTCGCGTGTCCTTAAGATAAACGACTCAGGTAACATCCACTATTTAAAAGGGGGCCCACTTCATCCATAGGCTCGCTTGACATGACCTGGTACTAAGACCAGGGGCTCGGCTCCAAAGGTGCTTTTGGCGTTTCGCCGATCGACGATTTCAGCTATAAATAATGGGAGGCTCCTTGTCTCTTGGAACACCGATCCTTGATACGTAGACTGGCCACCACCTGTCCCTATTGGATCGGACGACCCAGAATTGCCTTGAACTATGGGCGCTACCCTTCGTGCTAAATCCCGGGCAACTTGACAGCCCCGAAAACCCAATGACTATCGATCCAGTTTGTCAATTGATCCTTGCCATTGAAATCAAACTGCTCGCTCGCTTGATTTTTAGCCCGAAATGGACTTCTTCTGTGAGCTGCGCTCGATGCTTATGGTTGTGGCCCTTGAATAAAACACATCCGACCGGCTTTCAAACCCAACTTCTATGCATTTACAATCAGAGAGGAGAATACCCCTATACAAGAAATGTCGCTAACAGTAAGCTAGTACAGGCAAGAGTAGGCTAGGGTAGGCTAGAGTAGGTTAAGTTAGATTAGGGTAAGGAAGGCTAGCATAGGATCAGATAGGCTAGGCTAGAGTAGGATAGGCTAGTCTAGGTTAGAGTAGGCTAGGCTATAGTAGGATAGAATATAGTAGAATAGACTAGGCTAGGATAAAGTAGGCTAGGCTAGGCCAGAGTAGGCTAGGCTAGGTTAGGCTAGGCTAGGCTAGAGTAGGCTAGGTTAGTCTAGGATAGGTTATGCTAGGCTAGGCTAGGTTACGCTAGCCTAGGCTAGAGTAGGCTAGTCCAAGCAAGGCTAGGCTATGTTAGGCTAGGATAGGCTAGGCTACAATAGGCTAGTCCAACCTAGGCTAGGTTAACTAGACTAGGCTAGGCTAGGCTAGAGTAGGCTAGAGTAGGCTAGTCTAGGCTAGACTAGAGTAGGCTAGGATAGGATAGGCTAGGCTAGACTAGGCTAGGCTAGACTAGACTAGAGTAGTCTAGTCTAGGCTAGGCTAGGCTAGGCTAGGGTAGAGTAAGCTTAGTTAAAATAGGCTAGACTAGGCTAGAGTAGATTAGGCTAGGTTAGGCTAGAGTAAGCTAGGATATGATAGAGTAGATTAGGCTAGGCTAGAGTAGTCTAGGCTAGGTTGAAGTAGATTAGGCTAGGCTACAGTAGGCTGGTCGAGGTAGAGTAGCCTAGGGTATTTTAGGCCAAGTGAGGCTAGGCTAATGAAGGATAAGCTAGGGTAGGCTAGAGTAGGCAAAGCTAGGCTAGGTGAGGCTAGATTCGGGTAGGGTAGGTAAGACTAGGTTATGCTAGGCAAGGCTGGCTAGGTCAGGCTAGCTAGGTCTAGGCTAGCCTAGGATTAAGTATGGTAGGCTAGGCTAGGTTAGGCTAGGCTATGCCAGAGTATATTAGGCCAGGTTAGGCTAGGCCAAAGTATGTTAGGCTAGGCTAGAGAAAGCTAGGATAGAGTTGACTAGGATAGAGTAGGCTATGTTAAAGTAGGCAAGGTTACTCTAGGCTAAAATAGGCTAGGCTAGTCTAGTGTAGATAGAGTATGCTAGGATAGAGTAGGCTATGTTAAGTTAGGATAAAGTTAGGCTATAATAAGCTAACATAGGAAAGAGTAGGCTAGGGTATTCTAGAGTAGGATAAGCTAGGATCGGGTAGGTAAAGCTAGAGTAGGATATGATAGGGTAGACTAGAGTAGGATAGGCTAGGCTAGGATAGAGTAGGATAGGATAGAGTAGGCTAGGCTAGAGTAGAAAAGACTAGGCTAGGCTAGGCTAGGCTAAGCTAGGAAAGGCTAATCTAAGCCAAGCTAGGCTAGACTACACTAGGCTAGGCTAGACTAGATTAGGCTAGGATAGGGGAGGCTAAGGTAGAATAGGTAGGCTAGAGTAGGCTAGGTTAGATTAGGCTAGGCTAAGCTAAAATAAGATAGGCTAGGATAAAGTAGGATAAGCTAGAGTAGGTTAGGCTAAGCTAGGATATGTTAGGCTAGGCTTGACTAAGCTAGGCTAGAGTAGGCCTTGGTGATTGTTTTAAACCTCACAGGGACTTTTTCAACTTGCATAACAACTCCTTTCCCTTCACAACATAACCCTCTGGTTTCTTCATAAAGATTTCTTCTTCCAGATCCCCATGTAGAAATGTTGTCTTAACATCCATCTATTCTATTTCAAAATCAAATGCAACAACAACAGATAACATAAATCTTATAGAGGTTAACTTGGAAACAAGAGAAACAATCTCACCAAAATCAATTCCCTCAACCTCGGAATAACCCTTTGCTACTAACCGAGCTTTGTATTTCTCTATTTTTCCTTCTGCATTCGGCTTCTTTTTAAATGCCCATTTGTTGCCAATCGGATTTCTTCCAGTCGAAAACACCACTAGATCCCAAGCCTCATTCTTATCGAAAGATGCCATTTCTTCATCCATGGCCCTTTTTCAAAGATTTCCAGCCTCTGAATCCACTGCCTCCTTGACATTTCTAAGATCATCATCAATAATAGACAAAGAAAAATTTGAACGAAAATTAGATAGAGCATACCTTTCCGGTAGCCTTCTTTCTCGAACCGATCTCCTCAATACTAGAGTATGAGGATCTTCTTCTTCTTATTCATGTTCTTCTGTAGAATCTAACTCATCATCCTTTAAATCAAACTCTATTTTCTTTGGTTCTTTCTTACTTGGTAGGACTTCCCGTTTAACAACATCCTTCATTTCTCTAAATATGACATCTCGGCTATACACTACCTTCTTAGTTTTTGGGTTCTAGAGATTATAACCTTTGAGACCATCTTTATATCCAATAAAGATACACTTTTGAGCCTTCTTATCTAGCTTACTCATGTTTTCCTTGGAACATGAACATATGCATCACATCCAAATACCTTGAGATGTGTAAGAGAAGGTTTCTTACTAGTCCATACCTCTTGTGGAGTCTTGTCATTCAACGCTGATGAGGGTGATCTGTTGACCAGGTAACATGTAGTAATCACTGCCTCTGCCCATAATTCTTGTCCTAACCCAACACAACTGAGCATGCACCTTGATTTTTCCATTAGCATCATGTTCATCCTTTATGCAAGTCCATTCTGTTGAGGTGTATATGGAGTAGTCTTCTTCCTTTCTATACTACACTTCTTATAGAATTCTTCAAATTCATTCCTGCATAAATATCTTCCATTATCTGTCCTCAACACCTTAATTCTTTTCAGTGTTTGATTCTCAACAAGAGCCTTAAATTCTATAAACATGTCAAAGAATTCATATTTATTCCTAAGGAAGTATATCCAAGTATTCCTCAAGAATTCATCTATAAATGAGACATAGTACACAAATTTTCCCAATGATGGGATCGATACAGATCCAAAAACATCATTGTGAACTAGCTGTAAAATTCATTCTGCCCTCGTTGCACCAGAAGGGAAGCTTACTCCATTATGCTTCCCATATACACAATGTTCACAGAAATCAAAATCTAGAGAGAAGTTAGACATACCTTCAACCTTACCTTTATCATGTAGTAGTCGAAGACCCTTCTCTCCAATATGCCCCAGTCTTTGATGCCGCATCATAACCTTTTCTCTAGAGACTGTAGGAGTTATTTCTTCTTCAACTCCAATATCAGGAACAATGGTACTATTACACATGTTGACACTCAGAACTGAGATGGGCTGCAGCAAATCAATCCCGAGGCAACCTCGAACCACTTTGGATTGGGAGCTGCCCCTTCCAACTCGAGAGGGATCTCTCGAACAATGTCACAAAATAAATTGAAGTAAGCATGAAAAAAGTGGGCAGATTTATGGGTGAAAGATGGTCTTGGATTCATGGGGTTTTGGGGTTAAACCAGGAAAAGGTCCATTGGGCATGGAGTCAAATGAAAACTGATAAAAAGAGACAATAGTAGAGATCGAATAGCTTGCGGAAAGTGAGGCAAAGTAATTCTATCTTTCAGCGCTTTGATAAATCATGATGCAGTAGGGGAAAGAAAAAGGAAAGGCTGACGTAGCAAAGGATACATGCAGACTTCTGGAAATGCAGATTGGTCTTACACAACTGATAGCTGGTGCAGAGGAAAGGAAATAAAAATTTGCAGAAAACCCAAACCCTTTCGTTACAGTAGTGGTCGTACTAAAGTGTAACAAAGCCCATCAGTTAGAGGAAAAAAAAATGTAATGCAGTCGTAATGGATTAAGGAAGATATAAAGAGATGGTAAAGACAATTTCAGCTATGCGTAAGGAAACACATAAACAAAATCCAAACAGTTTTAACACAGCTAAAAGAGAAGAAAACATGCTGAAAGAAATCGACTGTGATGAATCTCATAGTCGCAAATAAACATCTTTTTTATTACTCCAATAATTGCTTACAAAATAACTCAGCAATTACAATGAATCTCTCTTGATAGAGATTTTTCTCCCAGTCCTGCGCTCATGCGCCCCCCCCTTTCTCTGTTCCATACATCAGTCTTTTAAACAGAAAAAATAAAACTCTTTGTATTCAGGAATCTGAAACGGTTCGTCTTCTGCAATTGCCAGGCGTATCTGCCAGCTCCTGGAACTGTTACCAATCATTTGATCACTCGTCATTCCTTCTTTGGCACTATTTGTTTCAATTTGACCTCCTACAGACTGAGGACCCAATATCTCCATAACAACCTGAATACATTTCACAAGCTCGAAACAAGGTCCAGGGTACTACAAAAAGGTCAACAAGCATGTCTAAGTTCTAGATATGTGGTGGACACGTATTCACTAGCTGAACATAAGCACTGCACATGGCTACCTTCAGTTCCTGGCTGCTTCTATCCAGAAATGTCTGAGAAAACACACTAAGCAACTCTTTAGCTGTACATTCAACAATGCATCTGGAACATATGGTGTATAAAGTATGAAGGCAAGCACCCATGGCTGAATCATAAGTAGCAGTCCATTGAATGTATAAGCTTCTCGATAGGAATTACTTTCACATCCAATGATGATGATGCTAAATGTACAAAGCCGAAATAGGCCCTTTGAAATGCACCGTCTCCGTAAGCAAGTAAAATACAAGATGTGGACATGAATGAAAAATAGGATGATCATGATCATGATCAGGCCATGGCAAACTTTCCCTCTGAGAAGCCTCCAGATCACATGTTGAGAATCTGGTGAATTCCTCTTCATTTTTCTAGTGCCGATCATATTGCAATCTATTGCTTCCCAGGATCTGTAGGGTGTTGCTGCCGCTATACTCCATATTCTGAAGGATGAGTGTGAAAACATGAAGAAATCAAGACCAGTAATGGGATTTGTATTCACGTACGTTCCTTGCGCTTGACCCACAATATTGCTGGAGTCGTAGTCAGGATTTATATTCACATATGGTCATTTGGTTATGACAATCGCTAGTAACTACGAGAGTTCCAAAGTTGCTCGTGTTTGAAGAAGAGCCATGTAGTCCCACAACCAGGAAGGACTTCAAAGTTCCTCCCGCTCAAATTATCATGTAAGTAAAACGTTTAGACTACATCCATCATATTTATCTCACTTGCATTGGCACCGGCCTGCAGGAAGATGGTGACGATAATAACCATGACTAGAAACAAAAGCCCCAAACCCATCGAAAAGGAATGGAGGATTACGACAATGATGGGTATGACTGGAAACACAAGCCTGAAACCCATCGAACATGAATGGAGGATTATGACAATGATGGTCATGACGAGAAACAAAAACCCTAAACCTATCGAACGGGGATGGATGATGATGAAGATGATTGCCAAATTCACATCCACAAAATCATCAAGCATCCTCCGGTCTTCAAAGTCTGTGATGTCATCGTCAACTTCATCTTCACTATCTATGTCTAATAATACTTGTTCCAAGGCCATTGACTGTGCTCTGTGTGAATGAAAAAACTGTCTTTTTTGGAGTAGTGCACGGTTCCGTGATTCAGTTCTCTCAGCAGACAATCTTCTGGCTGCCTCTGCCACTCTTTCAATCTCCGAGGATTCAGATTGCCACGCAGAGAGGAAGCCACCTCCTCGTTCAGACTCTGCTCGCCGTTACCGCCACGTCCTGCACCATTACTGACGGTCACCAGGTAAATGGTAACGCCTTCATTAAAAGATCCCATGTTTGTCAGCGTGCGTTGTAAAGACCATTAGGCTGTAAATAATAACAATTGTCAGAGGAGTAGCAGTCGATATTCAGAATAGCCTGGGCATTTTCTTGCTAATGTAGTGGGTGATGATGAGAATAATATTCGGTTCGTGGTTGTAACAGACAACATATCCACCATTTCGGTCTTAAACCTCCCCAAAATACAACGCACTTCTTCCTCATCCAATCATCGTGCTGACATCTAATAGTCCATAAATTCTTTCGTAAACTGCCATTTCCTCAATCCATGCCTGTAATGTGTCTCCATACAGATCAGACAGGCAGCGAGGCTCATTCATGAGCTCCCAAGAAAATATAGTTGGATCATCTTTGTAGGCCATGTTAGTGATCGTGTTAACTCTAGTCAGAATGGTCCTTATATGGTTTTTGAAGTAGGTTTTCAGTGTAGTGTCTGAAAAGAAGGCATCCTCAGAGCTTAAAGTAAGGCCTGCATCTTGACCCCATTTGACGTACTGTGCTTTGCCTCCGTATGCTATAAAAATCGAAATGTTTCAATATTTAATTACAAACAACAGAACCAGAGTATGACTGTAACTTTTCCCTCCCTAAAAATTGCTAAGTTTCCAAGGGAAGCTGGAAGAACAAATATCAAGTGATCGCCTACATGGCGAAGCAAAAATAAACAGGACCCACGGTCCTGTATGTCTGGGTCTAGTTCTTGTGTCATTTGTGCCAATATTCAGATGTTACATACAACAATTCAACACCAAGTAACAAGAAGAAAAAAAATCTCTTTCGTTCTTCTTTAAGTGCAATTGACGTTAAACCATAACAACTGTGTTCCAGCTCTTTACTCAGTCGTGACACTCTTTGCAAGGTTTCAAGTTTGATCAACATCATAACCATGAAGAACAGTGAGATGATATGCTAGGAGCTGCAATGGTACAATGTTAATGACAAGTTGAAAGCAATCATGTACTTGAGGAACTTCAATAACACGACAACAGCCATTTGGGCATACCAAGGATGCCTCTCCCTTCAAGCACATCACTATCAAACTCCCTCTATGTGCCTGAAGTTGTTGAATTACTGATTGTTGCTTGCTGAAATGATTATCATGTGATGCAATGACAATTATTGGAAGTGTCTCATCAACAAGTGCTAGAGGGCCATACTTCATTTCCCCAGCAAGAATTCCTTCACTGTGCATAAGCGCTACTTCTTTGACTTTCAAGGCACCTTCCAAAGCTATGGCATAGTTATATCCACGACCAAACATTAGTAGTGAATTCTCACCCATCAATAGCATCGCAAGCTCCTTCATTTTGCCGTCCAGCTTCAATACCTCTTTGACTTTGTTTGGCAAGTCAAAAAGGCCATCTAAAATTGCCTCTCTACGTGATTGACTGGTAATTGAATCCTCTCCAATAGGCAGGGCCAACATAGCCATTACTGCTATCTGACTCGTATAAGCCTTGGTACTAGCAACAACAATCTCACACCCAGCATTGATATGAACACCGCGGTGCATTTTCCTTGCTATAGCACTACCCACAGTATTTGTAATTCCAACACACAATGCTCCTTTTATCAAAGCATAATCTAATGCCAGCAGAGTATCTGCTGTTTCTCCTAACTGACTGACAAATACTGCAGTGTCTTCTCTGTAAATTGGTCCTTGCCTATCTAGTAAATCACTTGCAAGCTCCATTGTCACGGGGGCACCAGAAAGCTCCTCAACAATTGATCTAGCTTCCAAGGCAGCATTATAGCTTGTACCACAACCAATGAAAATAATTCTCCTGCACTGCCTAATTGTCCAAAAATGATCCTTAAGGCCACCTAAAAGAACACCCTTTAACTTGTTGTCCCCGGTTATGTTGGTTGCCCAGTGAGCACGATCCTCCCGTACTTCTTCAGTCTTTGAAAGCCATAATGGTGCCAAAGCTCCTAAATCATCAATATGAAATACTAGAAGCCCACTGACTTTGTCACAGTATTCTGGATGCTTTGTGTGCAACTGAGCCAGAATATTATCACATCCAATAAGATATCTTGTTCTCTCATGCCTGAACCAATCTGTCCATATGCAAGAACCGTAGCCTTGGACAACGCAGTAAGTTTTTTTAATATCTGTTACAACAACACCCATCACTAATAGTGCTTCCTTGTAGCTTATATAGAGTTTCAAACCAAACTCCCTTCAACACCACCATTGTTCCTCGAACCATCCTGCAGGTTTCATTTTCAAATATTTCTTTTACCCTTGAAACATCTATTTTTCTTACATAAATCAAATTTTTGGCCAAAACTGGGATGTGTAGAACACCAACCAGTGTTTTAATCCTTCCATATATGAGCCTCAACTTGAATTTTCCTCAACCTACGATTCTGGTTGACGAGTCATCACCTAGGAAAACATTACTTCCATCATACCTTTCATATTCATAGAACCCCTCCCTATTGGGAGTCATATGAAAAGATGCACCTAAGTCAACCAACCATTCCTCATGATCTGCATGTGTTCTTGAAGAAGCCAAGTACATATCCCCTCCTTTTTCCTTAGAGGTCTTTTATTATGTAGAAGGAGATTCTTCAAATCCCTTCTTTTTCTCAACTTTGGATCTACAGTGCTTATTGTAGTGCCCTTATTTTCCACATCTCCAACATTCCTTTACAAAATTTCTGGGAGATTTAGATCTACCCTTAGACTTAGATCTCCCACTTGAGAACTTAGATCTATTTCTTTCCTGGGAACATCCTCTTGCAAATAATGTGTCTGTGCTCTGTCCTTCTATATTCTTTTGTCTCATCTCCTCCCACAACAAGGATGAGACCACTTCATCAAGCTTGAAGGTAGTTGTATTACTACCTATGGCCACAACCAGACTATCCCACGATTCTAGTAAAGAACACAATAAACTGATACATTTATCTTCATCTGACATTTTAATCTCAATAGATACTAACTGACTTACCATAGTATTGAAGGCATTCAAATGATCTACCACCAAGTCTCCATATCTCATCGTCAAGCTATACAACTTCTTTCTTAGGAATAGTTTATTTACTAGGGACTTAGACTGATACAACGTTCCCAACTTATCCCATAAATCCTTGGTTGTAGCTTCCTCTGACAAATTCAATAATACTGAATCTGAGAGACACAGTCGTATTGTGCTCTTTGCCTTCCGATCCAAATTTTTTTAGTCATCTATAGAAGTTCCTATAGGTGCAGTACCTGGATCTACTGCGATCCACTGATTTATGTACACCAACAAATCTTCTATCTTGAGCTTCCACATCTCAAAACTTTGCCCATCAAAATTCTCGATCTCCATCTTCGAATTGCTTTCCATTTCTTTTCACCTAAAAAATCAATATCACAGATCTCCCACTGTAACAAGGCTTATCACAGTCTCGAGCCAAACCCTTGACCACAAAGGCATCCCCCTGAAGCCAACAAAGCTCTGATACAAAATGTAGATTTTAACCTTGTACGATATTTACTGCAAAAAAAATTTCAGTAAAAGAACAAAAAAGATACAATGACAAATACAAACATTACACGAAGATTTTTCCCTGGAAACCCAAACCAGGAAAACTAGCATATTCTATATTCGTTCATAGTGACACATCGTTTACATTACAATATACATATAGGAGCCAGTGACATCCAAAACCCTAAACCAATGAATTGGATTAGTCAACAACCCTAATTCCTTAACTGGAAATAGAAAACCATTGACAAAAAACCATGTGCCGAAAAATCGCCCAAAAATGCGACACGTTTCCCAAGGAAAAAAAATTCCTCAGGGGAGCTGACCCCAAACCCTTGCATCCCCCCCTCAAACATCCCTACGTGCTCAGTGCAATGTAGATACTACTACTTGTGCAAAGAATATCACACATACCCAACATAGCCCGAGGACCAAAGCTTGGAAGAGCGGACCAAAAACTTTGGAAAAGTTCTTTTGCAAAACTATGGTAAGCCATTGTAAATGGTTTAATTCATTTTTATTTGCATGGATTTCAATCCCATAATTTGATAGGTTACCATGCCAACTATTTTTGAACCATAGACCCATGAAAATATTCGATGCACATGTTTGGCATGAAAAATTGGCATGTACCTTGATGTAACTGTCATGTAAAGGCCTTGTAATTTGATGTAAATGTGATTATGAAGCATTGTAAAAATGGATTTTATCCACTCCTTAAGATTCAAAGAGAGTGAGAGGCATTTTTGTTTATGCCTAATGCCTTGATTGTCTTCATTGTAATCATTGTTTGATTGAGGCAATTTGCCTGGGCCTATTTTGGCATTCATTGTAAACTTGACCAATGAGTATGATTATAAACTCTTGGCAAGTAAGACACTCCAAAGATTGTAATACAAGTATCATCAGTTATAGGTTGCAAATTTATGAATATGTGGACTTAAAAATTTCAACTTCGAAGAACAGAGGTGAAGGATAGAGGGGTGTGCATTTTTCCCATACATTTTCTTTGCAGTAGTTGCAGGTGTTGGATTTTCATTTTGATTCTGAAGTATGGGGTGAAGGAATCTTGAAGGAATGTGCCTTTTGAAGACATTTGCATATAGATACTTTTGGATACCAAAAGGTTCTTTGGTGGGGAGGTGTGATCCAGGGGGATATACACACATGGAAGGAACTTTACTTTGTTCACCAGGTTGATTTGAAGTTGGAGACAAAGTGGTGAAAAGGGTGAACTTATGCGTTTATGAGTTTTATTTTCTCATGCATGTTATTAATGCTTTGTGAGAAAAAATGTCTCATGCATTTCTTTTATGCTTCTATGAGATTCTCATGCATTTAATTATGATTTATGAGATTTTGGAAAAACTCATACATTATTATTCACTTTTGGTGTAGAATGATTAATACTTGTGAGGGAAATTAGACTCACATATTTATCATGAAATTATAATTTTGGAAATTGGTTTTTATGTGAGAAACCACCTCACACCAATTTGCCATTATTTTCAATTATAGGTTGAGATAATCAAGAAATTGGTTGAAGAGTCTTTGGGTGGTTTTGAGACTTTTCCCATTTTGAGCCTGAGATAGTTTGGGATCCTACATTCATGGATATTTTTTTTCCTCTTTTGTAATTAGATCTTATTATTGTGGATCTAGGAATTAATTCTCTTTTTTAAGAGTTAGTGAGGAAAAAATATAAAATTCCTTATGTGATCCATATTCTAAGGAGGAGGAGAGTAATGGAGAATTAATGAGTGGAGTTAGAGAGCCATAATGCTACTACTCCTAAGTATTGAGAGACTTATTCATGTAAGAAAGTATCCTTATTGATATATGGAGAGTTATTAGTGTGAGTAGTCTTCTTGAATCCTCATTGAAGGAGAAGAAATATTTTATGTAATCACTTATGAAAAGGTCCCAACACCTTTTGAAGAAGGAATGAAAACAATCTGTATTCCAATTGAATCAGGTCCGAAGACGTACACTAGGAGGGGCGAACAACATTAGCAACATCAGTTGTCTCTCTCTTGTCTTTTCATATGCTTATTTCATTTTGATTTCATGTGTGTTATGTATTATTCTTTAAAATCATGGTTAATAATGGACTCATATGCCCTTTAATCCTTATGAAAATAACTTTTCATAAAACAATTCTTGATTGAAAACTTGTGTAGAGTAAGTACTCGCCTGATTTCAGATCATGTCTAGAAGGATATCTTCATTTCTTTGCATATAATAAACAAACACAATGGGTCAAGTGGTTTCCCTTGGAATAATGGTGGTACAACACATTGTTGGGCCCCAACAACTCCCCCTAAAGTTTTACAAAATTTAAAGGGCCCCCATTAAAATATTGATAATTATAATGAGTTATAGAATCAACATTTTCAAATAGTTTCATACCTTGACTTGCTTTGAGACAAACTTAAGACATTCACTTTAGTATGAGACATTTATTACAAGAGTATATGTTAAAAGTTAGAAACGAGCATAAAAATCTCAATTTAAACAAAAACGTTAA
>JZKD02S1705603.1:536933-584776 GCA_000966675.3 Picea glauca
GAAGTTGGTGCTTCCAATGAATGTAATTCTTCAAGACATATAAGAAAAAACATTATGTGGTTTTCTCCCGATTTGGGTTTCCACATAAAACACTGGTGTACTGTGTATGTGTATGATTTTTCATTTGTTTATTTCTTATTTACTCTATAGTTATTGGATGATAATGCTTCATTGATATAACACTTGGATTATATGGTTACAAAGGATTAAAATTCTCTATTACTGATTCACCCCCCCTCTCAGTAATCCAACAGTGGTGACATGTTCTTCTCCTTCTGACCATCCTCCTTCTAGACTTCCTTCGGTCAAGATGGAATCCCTTGCTCCTCATGATATGGCTCGGTGTGGAGCAAAGTTTCTGGTGGTGCCAACAATGGTGTTGAATTTTTTGTTGTGTGGGTTGCTGCTACTTGGGCTGCCTCTGCTGGGAAGTGGGGATCACTCTGCATTACAGAGAGCAATTGCAGGAGTTGAGAGGCTTTGTCGTCCAGGGTCTCCAGGCAGAACCGGAGGTCATCCATATCCCGTCATAAGTAAAAAACCAATGCCTGCAATAGTGCGAGGCCTGATTTCCATTCGCAATCTGGGTCTGGGTTTGAGTCGACTCGAGAGTGGGGTTGTTGGTGTGAGTTTTGACAAGCCTATAGCGACTGTGAGGTCGGAGAGTTGGGAGGAACCAAAGGTCCTGGGAGTGAAGCCGAGGCTTAATTTACTGAAGGTCTTGGGTTGTAATCTAGTGAGGCCACTGAGCAGTCCAACCCCTCCATTCTGTTGGCAAGGGACGTGGAGAGGGGCAGGAGAGAAGCAGGAGTTTGGGGAGATTGTGCCAGGGAGGATGACGAGGTGGAAGACGGGGATGAGGATGAGAGGGAGGGCGTAGGTGGGGGATGGGGGACCAAGTGGGGTCAGTTTGGGTGCCAGGACGACCTGCATTTAGACTTCCCTCAGAGACGGGGCATCTCTGAGACATAGAGGGAGCGAAGGTGAGCCAGGAATAGACCGGGAAAAAACAAAAGCAGAGTAGGGAAATGTTGGGTAGGAGGCTGAGCTCTGAGAAAGACAACCAGGAAGGAATGAGCCATCAACTGCTGAAGCCATTCAAATAGGCCAGGGTGCTGGTGATGTGCCATAAATAACTGCACGCGCAAGGTAAAGGCCGAAGGAAGGTGCAAGTCCTTCAAGAGGATGGGAAGATAGAGAAGGGCACACTAAGAGTAATGGCTCCCTGCTTCGAACAAGCTTAACTTAATGGAATGGGGTAGGTGGGAGGGAGTGGCATGTAGTTGTCACATGGTCGACGCCACGGAGGATTTCTCTTGGCTGCTCCTCTCGACGCGTGTGCTCCAATGGAACCCCATCTGAGGGATATTGATTCCTTATGTTACTACAACCTATGCTATTCATTAATATCATTGTTATGTGTTCTTATCGCACTTGCACAACAAACATGTTAGTGGAATTACATGAAGGGAAGTTTTGAGAAAGGAAAAAATACTATAACAAATGCAAAGAAAAGGGATCTAATTCTGCAATACTACATGCAAACAATTGGAAGGAAATGAGAAACAATTGCAAAGGGGAAGAATTTAAAGCTATCCTATAAACTATACTACATGCATGAAAGACTTAACGATTATTGTTAAATCCTAGCTAGCAAGTAAATGGATATGCAATTTTGATTGAGTTATATGGTTAATATGCATATGGTATGAAATGTTGGTGGCACATTTGGCAAGGTAATAGTGCTAATGGTTATGCAAATTGTTGAATTATATGGAACTTGGTCGAATTATGTTATGGAAAAAGTTAGAAAGGTAATATGGTTGCGCTATTGGTGATGGTCTCGATACATGGGTTGATTGATGGTGTTAATGAAGAACTCATTGGCATGTACTGATGAATTAATGCATTGTAGGTGGAGGCAACATGCATTTAATGCACATCACCTTTAATCCTCCCGTTAGTTGCCAACCTAATTGGGCTACTGTTCGATATTGCTATTGTGGTTATGCTCTGAACTCTTAGTAGAGAGAAACCGCTCGACCAACTCACGTTTTAAGGAATTCGATTACAGGTATGTTCTTTTTTTGTCCATTCGTGACTCTTCTCTGGTTATGAAATGATTACTAGATTAGGTGTATTGGTTTGTGTTTTCCTAAGTGTTGTAACTGTGTGAAATTTTGTTCTTGGAATGAAGAGTAGATGGTTCTTCCTGTAATAATTTTAAATTCGTAGAAGTTATTGGTCTTCCTGGGTGGTAGCTCTCTGTTATCCTTGTTGGTTTAGTTGGAGGGTTTTTGTTTGGTCTTGAGTGGATGGGTATCTTCACGCATTTGTGACTAAATCCAGTCTTTGGCTCTTATGGGTCTAATGGTTGAAGGCATCCTGCATCACTGTGTTTTGTTCATTTGGGAATTGGTTGATTTCACCACAAAGGGTCATGAAATGGGTTTTCCTATTCTTACTCGACCCTATCTTCACCTTTGTGTTGTGGTTGTTTGAGTTAAGAGAACGAGGGTTATACCCTGCATGAGTTAAATAACATTTCCATGCTAGATTAGAGCCCACCTTCAGTTATGGCCCACTGTCATGGATTTTTACCTGTCCACGAATGAGTCATGGTTCTTTCTGTGTATGCACCATTGGCCTCAGAGTTTTCACCATTACAAGGGGTGGCTCTGCTCTCTCTTTGTTGGCTACGGAACAAACCTTACCCCTCCAATCTGAAGATTGATAGAGAAGACTGGACTGGCCTATTGGGTTTACGACTTGGTTATTTTTGGATGGTTGTATAATTGTCGACTAATTTGAGCACAAGATCGCCCAGTTGATCATGTGACAGTTCTGTTGGTTGGTATATAATCATTGACTCTATTATAACAGTTGTAAAGCCTACATTACCAATTCCACTTTCAAAGTACACAGTCACCATCCTTATGTTAATAACTCATTATTGTTTAATGAAGAGGGTCTCTGCCCCGATTCGAATCGATGTGTGGGTATGCATTGTTGTCACAACTTGTTAGGTCAATTAATTTTATGAAAGTGAAAAATTGGTTGGTTGGTACACATTCACTGGTATTTTTTCACTAAGTATTGTTTGGATTTTTAGCTGGCATTGGTTATAAATGTTGTACGTTTCTCCTGCATGTCGCGTTGTGTGTATGGTGTTTTTCACAATGAAATAATGGTCATGGTAATTGTGGTTTTCTTTTGGGGTTGAATGAATATTGAACCAGATGACTGTAGAAACTATATCCATTGTATCCTTATGGTTGTTCAATTGTATAAGACTGAGTTTGCACAACATAGTTGATTACAGTTGGACTAAATCGAAGTAATACTATTTTATTGATGACTCAACACGATGGATTGAGTTATCACCATGATTGTGTGTTTGATTTTTTTAAATGGAGATATTGCATCATAGTGTTTTGGTGACTACACACTGTGTATGATATGGATAACTTGGGTTCTCACACTCAGGGATACCCATAGAGTTTTTGAGCATGTTTTGTTGCAACCCGATCATTTGTTGAGACATGCATGTTGTTGATACCCCGTTGTGTTGGATGGATGGCCCATATTTTTAAAGTCACATTGAATTGGGCTTGCAAAGTGATAGAGTTACACTTGTATGATTGAATTATTCTGTGAATAGCTTGTGTTGGAGTGGTTGATGTTGTCTGTTTGTCTAAATGTCAATTTAGGTGTTGCAATTTGATCTTGACTATTGGGTTTACTGACCCTATATATGTTAATGAATATCATTGCATTTAAATGACAGGCCCAATTGCAGTGATAGTGTGACTTCATTGTTAACTTTGGAAACACGACTTTGAGTATATTTGTTGATTGAAGTAATGTATGGGTAGTGGTCGATCTTGATAGTTTACAGAGTGGGAATGGTTACTGTTCGAAAATTGTTATAAAATGCAAAGTATGTAAATGGAAGGAACAAAACCCCTTAAAAATTCTATGGAATCCATATTGTCTTGTGATGGCACTATGTTGGATATTTGATTATGAACAGTGAACTAGTTAAATTCACAAAAATTGTTATTTGGTCAAAATGATTGATGGTTGATGCATCTCTTTTCACAGAATGTTTTATGGATCACTTAATTAATTTCATGAGCAATAATCATCTTTCTTCCCTTCCATGATTTCATTTTCCGCTAATTAAAAATCCCATCACCTTCCCATATTCATTTTTTCACTCCCTGTTCTGAGATTGGCTACAGTCAATAAAATTTCGGTGTTAAAGACGTTGAAAGTGGCAGTGTCTTGCGTTGATTACAGTGATGTTTTATTGGTTTGATTTATAGTTGATTATTGTTGTCATTAAGAAGTAACCATGTTCTTTTTCCCTTCATTGCATCATATTTCTATCAATACAAACCCCTCACATATCCCAGAACCATTTTCACCCCCTGCTCATTGATTAATAGTAAAACAATTCGTATGGATTGGATTGCATGAGTCTGATACATTGTTCAGCCAAATCTATTTCATATTTTTAAGAGTTGTCATGTATGGTTATTTAAAACACTATTTACTAATCAATCACGCGTGTAGGATGAGTTTTTTCAGTCAAGGTAGCCATGGTCGAGGAAACAGAGGTAGAGGTGACTGGAACCGAGGCCCAAGAAGGCTCAGGTTCTCCATACATTTTGACGTTGATTCACAAGAGCTTGGCCAATTGTTTCATTCTGAATTATTCAATTGGATTGGGAAGGGAATAGTCCAACCTAGGACTGAAATGCCTCCTTTCCAATCCCTGCTAGCCCCTGATATCCCTGTACCTCCTCATGTCTCATTACAACCCGAGGTTCCTGAAAATGATGGATGGCACGAGATTGTCCACCAGGCAGTCTCGCAACATCGTGGTTGTCCCAACTTGTCCTTGCCTGCTCCTCCGCCTATTAACTCCATTGTCCAAGCTGGGCCTGACCACTCACCAGTGAAATCCTTCCATGCTAGCAATAGGTTGAAAACTGAGGCCCACCATGCCCTTGATAAAGGAAAATCCATTGTTGCCCCTTCCTCACCCTCCAATGGCTCCGACAAATCCATGTCTTCCCGGATGCATTTGAGGGATGATTGTTCCCATGTGATCAGTGAGATTAGGCATAAAGGCTATGCACAGCCAAAGGCAAATTCAGGAAAATCAAGAGGTGACAACAACAATAAAGGAAGGGTTGCATTGCAGACTAGGAAATATGGATTTTGAGTTTGTATTTTATCTATTGTTTTATGGCAGTTGACTTCAGGGATCTTCAGACAACATGTTTTATTTTGGATATATGAGTATTATTTTTGAAATAATTTCAAATTTCATAAGCTAAAACTTCCAAAAGTGAATATGTTGATGGGAGACACAAGGAGGTGTGTTTTGATTAACTAATGGTTATGTTATGATTTCTATGATTGTTATGAACTAAAGGGAGTCACAAGGGGTCCCACCTACCAGTTATTATTTATTTATGACCCTTATTATAATTATTACTCTTCCCCTTAACTAAAGTTAGTTGAGTCTTTTAATTAACTTAACTAATGAGTTGGTTCAACTACTTCAACCAATTCTAATTTGTTAAAAGCAGAAGGAAAGGGAGGAACAAGAGGAGGATAGAAGTTGAAGTATACTAAGGTTTGTTCTTTGAGTTTATGTTGATATATTTCATTTTTCATTCATTCACTTATTCATCACAAGCCTAATTATCTTTTATGATAGCAGGGTCTTATTATGGAAAACAATATTCAGGGCTGAATCACAACATTCAGACACTTGTTTTTCAGAGGTGTTGATCTATCTTTGATAGTCTCTGTAGACTTGTCTATTTGTGAATTAGTTTTCATGACTGACAAGGACTATTGTGCACAGTAAAGTGGGCAACAATCTGTGGCAAGCTGATCCAGGTTTTAGAGTTCAATTTTGGTTTTCTGTCAAAGGTGCTTTTGTATGTTCCATCGGGGATGTCTAAATTTGACTTTGGTCCAAAATTTCTGCATGCAATTTTGTAAAGAAAGTGACTCTTTGGTGAATTTGAATGAAATAAAGGATTTCTTTATGTCTCATCTGTCTTGATTATCATCTTGGTGACTTTTATACTTATAATGCAATAGGTATCAAAGGAAAAATTACTAGCAACAAGTCCTTATCAACACTTACATAATGAGGAAAAGAAGTCAACCCCTTTCAAAATCCCTTATCTAACAAAGTGGTAGTTTTCATGGGTGAATACTTCATTCCAATACGACATGCATTAAAATTCCCCCACAGTAGGAGTACATTATTAAATAAGGTCTTGAAATTTCTTATTTGGAGTTGAGAGTAAATACCTCATCTTAGTAAGGAACTCGATACTTTGTTTCAATATTTGAAAGGCCCTAAATAGGAATAGAATTCGATTAAGAAATTCTCCTTAAATTTAGAGTTGGGCCAAGAGAAAGGTGATTCTTATAAAAAATAAAATCACCTAAGAAGCAATAACTATTGTCCTATTTTTTCATATTTTTAGGATCTTGTGACATCATAGAAACCCTTTCTTCTTTTTCATATTCAACAATATCTCATGTTCCCATATTGGTTTCATTGTAGACATTGATTTTAGTTTGGTGGGTAGGATAAGGAATATGTAATCAAATTGTTCACCGTTTCTACTAAACATAAAAGTAAAAAATTTGTAATTTTATAATCTACTTGGTTTGTGGTTCACTCAAGTTGTGTCATGATGAAAAATAATTTAAATTTGGTGGTATATACAAACAATTAATTTTTTTGAAGTAAATATCACTTGAAGTTTTCTAGAGCAAGCATAATATCCAACATTTCCTTATCATAGATTGTTAACAACCTCTCCTTATTCTTTAAGTTCCTACTTTCAATCGAAATTTATCATTGAGTTTTTTGGGGGACAACCCATCCAATATGTCGGTGTTGGAAGCACCACACTCAACAATAAAGGGTCGTGAGAAATTTGGGAGGGCAAGTACAATGCTAGAATTCATTACCTCTTCATATGTTAAAAGGCAATCTTTATTATTTCTCTCTATTTCAACTAGTCAAATGTGAGATTAGTGTGAGGTGCCATGGGGCCTCCATTAAATCCCTTAATATGTTTTCAGTGGAAGTTTCATAGTCCATTAAATTCTCTCAATCATTTTACATTGTTTGGAGTGACCAATTAATAATGGCCTTAATCTTAGCCAGATCAATTATAATTTTTCCCATGTATGATGTTTCCTAGGTACACAATTTCACTCTTTGCAAGCTCACGCTTTGGTTCTTTTGAAAATAGAAATTTGAATCCTATAAGTTCTAAAAAAAAATTCAAATGATGCAAATGTGTCAATGGTAGATTTTTGGGTTGGTGAAAGTGGGTTGCTAATATAGCCCCCACCAAGGTTTAAGTCTCACCAACTTACCAAGTGGCATAATCCTAGTGCTTGTTCTTGTGGATCCACACTTGTGCACAAAACAACAATTGGGGTCATTTGCAAGCTTGGGTATCTTTTTCAAAATTCATAGCCCCCATTAGATACTACTCATCCAAAGGAAACCAAATTCTAATGGTTCCCCTATAATGATAAATCTAGGTGTGTTAGCCTCATTATGATAAGAGTAGACTAGTTCAAAAAAATTGTGCAAATGTTCCTCCATATTCTTGCTATAAATGATAATATCATAAAAAAAAAGACAAAATTGGCATTTGTCACATATGGCTTCATCATACCTTGGAATGTAGTTAGTCCATTGGATATCCCACATGGAATTAGTTGACTCAGACTCATAGTGGCCATGGCGAGTTCTAAAGGTTGTCTTAAATTGGTTACATTCTCTCAAGATTAGCTTGTGATATCAAAATCTAAAATTATTCTCTGTAAATATTATTGTCACATTGAATTTTTTCAATAATTCATTTATACATGGGATAGGGATTCTATTTTTTTAAGGTCCTATTGTTTAATTCCCTATAATCAATGCACATATGGAAGGTGTCTTCCTTCTTCCTTGACACCATAGTTTCTTGGCACTATATGACCCATACCCAATAATTCTTGAACCATTCTTTCTATCTCATCCTTAAATAACTATGGATATTTTTAGGGAGGAACAATGATAAATGGTTTGGACCCCAAATCTAGTACAATGATGTGTACTTGTATCCTTTTAGATGACATCCCATGAGGTCAATCCTTGAATACATCTATAAATTCACCAGTCAACTATTGAACTTCCTCTTTTATTGTTGGATTTTGCATATTTATTTGTTGGCTTTTGAAATCCCTTCATGGAATTACATCGAGGAATGAAACATAGTTCACCCTTAGAAAGTTTTTATATTATTTTGTTTGTGGAAATGAGCTTATTTTCACTTGGGTCACATCCCTCTAATTATTATTTCATCTACAACTAGTCCAGTTCATATGAATTCTCCCAAAGTTTTCAACCATTGTACACCCATGACCACATCATCTCCTACTAAATCTACAACATGAAACTCAAGACCTACTTCATAACTACCGAAGTGTAATTTTGATCTATAAAATACTATTTCAAAAATATCTAATTTCTCCTTATTGTTCCATTATTTTTTAGTGTTTCAATTCACTAAGTTTATGGCATTTTTCAGGTCCAACTTTATGCTTGCTGATATTTTTCAAATTTTGTCAATATTTTCCCCATTTTTTTCAATATCTCAAGTTCATGACCCTAGAGAATGTAGTGTCAATAAAAATAGTTTCAACATTTCTCTTACCACCCCTACACACTCCATTGTGTCATAGCCATTATTGCTTGGAAATGTATTTCCCTTAGGGTAGTTACTTGTTGTTTGCGAGTTCTTTAAATTGGATAGTGTTCTAAAGCAACTTCTAGAAACTTCCAAGTAAATAGTGGTCTCAAAATTATCCCAAATAGTTATTTTATAATTGTCAAAGTATTCAACCATTTTGCACCCATGACCACATCATTTGTTGCTCAATATACAACACAAAACTCGTGAATTAGTTCATAACTAACTGAGTGTAATTTTAACCTTTGAACCAATGTTGCAAAAATATTTGATTTCTCTAGATTATTCCATTTTCTCAAATCCTTTCAAGTCATCGATTTTTCAATGCTTTTTAGATCCAACTTTATGCTTGTCAATGTTTGTTAAATTTTGTCAATGTCTTCCCCTTTTTCTTCAATATCCTAAGCTCATGACACTAGACAATGTAGTGTCATTACTAATAGTTGCAACATTGCTTCTACCAACCCTATACACTCCATTGTGTCATTGGCCATTGCTAATCAGAATTTACTTTCCTTATGGTAGTTCATTGTTGTTTGGGATGTTTTTATATTAGTTAATGTTCTAAACATACCCCTACAATAACTCCCTCCACTAGTGAAAACCCCAAATAAATAAAAGCATTTAAAATTAAGTCACCTCTATTGTATACATGATTATTCCCATGTTGTCTATTGTGTTATAGTGTGTGTAGCATTGTTTAAGAAACTAAAATAAGAAAACAAACATGGCCATTTATGCAACAACATTCCACAAATATGTATAGTGGGACTAAAAGAAAGACATGCTATGTTTCAAGGACAATCACTACTACAACCATAGCACGATCACGTTCCTTGATCATAGAGAAAATATACCACCAATATTCTTACCAATAGAATGGATCCATCATAACACTAGATATATTAAGTGTCAAGAGGCATAAAAACCTTCAATGTTTTTCACTTGCAAAGAATATTTAAATACATTATGATTTGCACCTCAAGGGTTTTGGGAAAACTAGGAATTCATTAAAAGTCACCTTACCTGGAAAGGAAACTCCTTAAAAACATGTTTGTCTTTTTAGAGACTACATTTAGTGCGCACCCCCACCTCCCTTGTTCAATACAAAGGAAAACCTCTAGCAAAATCCCCTAGATTTTATCCAAGTATCTTTTCAAGAGGATAATTTTCAATGCTAGTGACCCTTTCGATAGTTAAGAACTAGAATTGAAGTAAAGGACATATTTAAAAGAAGAATTTATGCATACCACCCATATATAAAATTATTTTTTTCATTGGAAATAAATCCTTGGGAAACTTCTGTGCACTTCCCCCCATTCTAAGAATGGACCTATTGTAAAGTAGTTAGTGTATAATTAGTGTGCCTAACATCATGTGAATCGAATCAGGTACCTATATACTACACCAAATTATCGACAACAACTTGGAAACATTGTCATCGACCAATTAAGCTAACCCTCATGGCTCCTATTGATAGACTTACTGTTAAGAATGTCAAGGAATTAATTAAAAATGATATTTTAATAAATTTAGGGCCATAAAGTAATTAACCTAACCCTCAAGGATCCCATTGATAGAATTACTATCAAGAACATCAAGGAATTAATTAAAAATGAGATTTTCCTAAAGTTGGGTTTTCCTTCACCATATACATGGTGGAAGGTCTAGAGGTGGAATTGTTCTAAGGGGTTCATGAAATATTTGTCTATTGAGGGGTATCAATCCTTGAGTTCCAAATGAGTAAAAAATGTGCGATTGAATTAACTCTAGAGGGTTTCTTCTCAACAATATACTTGGTTGTCCCACCTCTAGTCTATTTGGAAGCCCTATATCCAGTCAATGAAAAAAATCTTTCCTAGGTCCATGTTTATGGGCACCCTTCCTCTCAACCAACACTTGAAGTATGTAGGAGATACTCAACCCAAAATTTCCCTTTCTAATGAGTAAGTAAGGGTCAAATGCCAATTTTGGTTCTAGCCTTTTTTTATTAGTTGACTTGGGAATGAGCGCAATGAGCATCAAAGAAAAGAGCACCATATCTAACATGCTTCTCCTTTACCTAAGAATGAAAATTTTCATTAGGAGAGGTGGAAATTTTGATGGAGAAGCACCCACAGTGATAGGAAAATGATGGATGGGACCCCACCCCACTTGTTGATGAACCAACATTGAATAAGTGGGGCTCAAATCCTAACGACCAAACGCCTCCTCTAGATGTGGTCTATTGTTGTTTCCCGATATTTATCTTTATTGTGTCAAGTGGGTACTTTCTATGTTTATTCATTCTTGGTCTGTATCCCTAAGGTTATCTAACACTTTATATAGGGCATGTACTATTATCAATTTTGATGTATCCCCTATGGCTAGTCTCTATGTTAATTCACTCTATTAGCCTCTTTCTCATATACAATCATTAAATCTTAGTATACCACCTTTGTATATTTCACATGCTAGGATATAGTTGTTATCCTAAGTGTGTTTCTAGATTCCTATATTTCCTCCTCCTACCTTATCTCCTGATGAGGTGTCGATGTGAGAATAATTGAGGTGGTTTCATTATTGTATTATATATTTGTATCATTAAGATGAATACAAATTTGAGAATTATGGCTTGAGGCTTTTTCCGCCAATCTTCTTTTCCTAATATTCTTATGCTCAATTTATTTAAATGGTATTAGATCTCTTATGGTCTTAAGGGCCTGATTGTTTCACCATGGTAATTTTCCATGAGAGTTGAGGTGCACTCCAAGTCGGCGTGGTGAAAAATTACCTTTGAATCTTACTTCTTCAATTGTTGTGTGCCATCAATCAAGTTATGTTGCAGATCAAAAAAAATTTAGGCAATTGCTTTGATTGGGTTATAATTTCCATTATCCTTGGAATAACAAGTAAAAGAATTGTTTCATTATAAATTCTTGTGGCTTGATAGATTTGATGTTGTAGTGGCATATTATAGCTTTGTCAAAGTTTTAAAATAATTTGGAGAAGAAACCATGTTTCTCTTTCGTAAAACAAAAGGATTTTTAAACCCATGTTTTGCCTATGAAGAATTATATGCAAAATGCTAGTAGGCTTAGTGCTTGCCAAACTTTGTAAAAAGGAGTTATCGGGTTCTTCTTATAAGTTGAATTGGGACGTGAAGACCATTGAAGGCTTCTATTTGTATTGTGATCATAAAATATATACCTATAATAAAATTAAATTCTTTTGTGCTGACGTGTCCTAGATCCGCCCGAAATTGAATAAGGGGATATTAGGTACACCTTGTGTAGTGTGTGTTGGTGATATTTTCATGGAGGATTATATTGTTTATTGTCTAGTTTTGACATAAACACAATTGCAATTTTATCATTTACACAACACACAAGCTCATGCATAATGTTATTCAAGTACAATCAAGCATCGACAAAGAATACTAAAGAAATGAACAAGGCAAGCTCGTAATAAAAGGAGAACAAGACTCAAATGCATTGACAACACATTCAAATTTGAAGAGTAATTCAACTTCAGAATCAGGATTCATTATAACTTGCAAATAGTCCTTTTGTAATTTTACTTGTCTTTTTGAAATTAAGTTGAGTTGAATTAAATTTGTCATAAGGTGCATTTTCGACTGAGCCCGACACCCAAGATTTATTGTAATTTTGAGTCATAATCGACAAGGTTGAGTAGTTTAACTCAAATCATTGTAATCAAGTTTTTGGGTGCATTTTCGGTAGTATCGACACCCTCAACTTCTTGGAAGAAAACAAGTGAAGTTCAAGTGAGTGATTACAAGCGAGCGTGAAACAATATTAAGCAAGCAATTTAAGTGAGCGAGTTGCAGATAAGCCTTCTTTTGTCGAGTCAAATTGTAATCAGGATCTACCTGCACAAAGAGACCTCATTTAGTGTTTTTAAAATGGCTCGAAGTCTCGAATTATTAGAGTTACTAAACATTCTAATAAACACCACTGAATATAACATAGTGATATTGAACAAAGCAACTCTTCAATCAGTGTTAACTTGTTTGCAAGTGACGGAAGCTAAACTCGGACTTCTTCAAGCACAATCCCAACTATTGAATGATGAATTGATAAATATCAAAAATCAACAACCAATAAAGTATTATGAACTAATTTTTGTTCAGAATAACCCTCTCTATAATGATGATGATGATAATGATGATCAACAATCAGCGAAGGAGAACCTCAGCAAGCCAACTTCAGAAGCAACTTCCAATGAAGATGAAGTTGTTCAAGTTCAACATAATAAGACTCAAAATACTCTTTCCAAGCCCATCATTAGACCTTGGGAATAAATGATCTACAACAAGAATAGAACAAGAATTGGATATGACAAAGAAGTTACCTTTCATATTACCGATTATTCCAAACCAATCAAGTTCCAAAGTGTTGGATTCCTTCAAAAAGATTCAATTTCACCTGTTCAAGTTAAGCATCATAATGCAGCATGCCAACATTGTAATCGAGTTTGTCATAAGGAGAATCAATGTTTTGATCTCCATCCTTGCCAGCATTGTGGCAAGAATAACCATTCTTCAGAAAGATGTTCAACGCTGAAGAAACCTGGAAGATTGAAGATTCACTATGAGTGGATTGATCCCTGGCAATGGTCATCAACAACCAAGCGACTATATAAGTCTTACCGAAGAATTCAATCTTGAGTAAAGACCAATCTTGTAACACATAGCATTTTTTTACCTTACATAAGTGGTCCCCTTATGGCGTAGCTTTCGAGCATGGCCCTCACGGGATGAGATAACATGTGGTTTTTTCCACATTCCCACTTTGTGTTGTACTCAAATGGAACAAGTATGGTACTCTCTTGAGCATAGAAGGAGGGAGTACAATGATGAAACTCTTTTGTACCTTAAGGGGGATATTTCAAAATTCCATTGAAGATGCTTCATGAAAACACTTGTGGTCTCTCCTTTCAACTGACAAAGGGGGGAATTTATGATGGAATTGAAGATGGTTGTTAGACAGAAAGTTTCGAAAACAATAAACATCAAATATGCCAGATGGGCATGAAATTTTCCAAATGGGCAACTACGGTATGTAGATGACAAACTTTGGCAGAATTATGGTTCAATAACTTGGGATGTTGATGGACACCTAAAAGTGTAACAATTGGTTAGTGGTTATCCAAAAACCATCAGATACATTGTATCAATTGGTCAGTGGTTATCCCAAACCACAAATTCAGAGAGAACTTTCAGTGATACACTGATAGTAGAGTGGTGATACTACATGTTCACTAATTAGCAGAAGACATCATAATATTCTACCTAAAATGCTTGGCAAAATGATCAAATTGTCAAGCAATCAGGGAATGTTCAGATATTGCAGATGTTCACTTCCATATCTCAGCTCTCTTCCAGTTCATTTCATATGAACAAATTCAACATCCAGATTGGTGGTTTTTCAGGAAGTTCTTCATTATGGCTCAGCGCAAGAGTTTCAGCATGAAGACATGGAGATACACCAACTTATGAACCTGCTTTGTAGGTGTTTTTGTTTGGACTTATGATTGAGGGGGGGAATGCTATCCTCTTTCTCATATACAATCATTAAGTCTTAGTATACCACCTTTGTATATTTCACATGCTAGGATATAGTTGTTATCCTAAGTGTGTTTCTAGAATCCTATATTTCCTCCTCCTACCTTATCTCCTCATGAGGTGTCAATGTGAGAACAATTGAGCTGGTTTCATTATTGTATTATATATTTGTATCATTAAGATGAATACAATGTTGAGAAGTATGTCTTGAGGCTTTTTCCGCCAATCTTCTTGTCCTAATATTCTTATGCTCAATTTATTCACAGTCTTGGTTTCTATCCTTAAGGTTATCCAACACTTCATATATGGCATGTATTACTATCAATTTTGATGTAGCCCCTATGGATTTTTTTGGTGGTGATTGCAAGACACCTTTTTTGTGCAAAATGTCGTGCAAATAACATTTATTAAAGAAATCATCTTAAAAAATAGTTAACTTTACAAGGTAAATATCAACATCAACCAATATTTTTAACATCAAAAGTTAAGTGAGATCTCATTTCAAGGTTTGGTGATCGTAAAAGAGATGTTTGGTGGACTCAGACACATAGGACCTCACACAAAGAAAGTGTAAATTCTTGTATTTTCAATATTTTATTAAAATTAATAGTTTTTTAACATTTCAACATATCAATAGTTGGTGAAACATAACAATGCATATTTTATTTCTTACATTCATTGATTTTCGCATTGTAGAATGAAAAAAAAGGATTAAAAAAAATGCTCAGAGAACATGCTATAGTGATGAGATTGGAAAAATGGTTACTAAAAACAATGTTAAGAACCTAACAAGAACTCTCTAAAGTTGTCAATTTTTAAAGGTCTCATTTAGTGGTTGTTTTTATTTCCATTTTAAAAAGTGGTGCCATTAGTGACATTTTTTTTTTCAGAGTTAAAATTACAACATTTTGCAACCACAACCTAGAATATTATAAACAAAAACCTTAAAATCAAACCACAAATTCAAAAGTGATGTGATTTTTTTTTTCGGAGCTAAAATTATAACTTGTTTGAAACCATAACCTTAACAATTGGTATCATATAACCAAAATCTTAAAATCAAACCCCCAAATTAAAAAGAGTGCTACAAGTAGCACCCTTTTGTTTTATGGGAGGTTAAAACTACAACTAGTTTGAAACCATGGCTTTAACAATAGGTAACATTGCAACCAAAATTTCAAAAACCATTAAATTGAAAAGAGGTGCTAATAATCCCGCAGGGGTGTATACCCATGGGCAAGTGTCGTGTAAATGGAAGGAAATATGTAAAAACGAGGTGTCAAGTTCGATTCTCACCTTGATTTACCCGTGCACCATGCTCGCAGGATGTGTGGATCCACCTGGAGGTTATAGAGGTAGCAGACGAGAATCAACCATGTGTCATGCAAGTACGAGAAGCGCGAGTTTCTAATTCTGCTAGCACAAAAGAAAAAAAATAGGTGTTAATATTAACTCCATTTTTTTTAAAAGAGGTACTAATATTAACTCCATTTGTTTTTTGTAGATTTAAAATTACAACATTTTTTAAACCCTGAATTAAAAAATCAATATGGTTACAAATAAAATCACCCTACTCATATTTACTCACTCTTACCCTCCCTTTAAAAAAAAAAAACAAAATTGTTTAAAAAAATTATTAAAAAAATATTAAAAGAACAATTTAACAATAAATTTTATAAATAAAAATGAACTTAATAAAATCTTAAGAAAAATAAATAAAAAAAACATATTAAAAAACCTTATATGTGTGTGTGTTTAAAAAAATAATAATAAAATATAATAACAAATTTTTAAAAATAAATACAAAAAATGTATAAAAACAAATTTTATAAAGAACTACACTTTAAACGCACTAACGATGGAGTCAAAAGAAGTCAATTGGGTTTATCTTGGGTGGTTGACAGGAATGATTGTTATCCTCCTCACTTAGGTTCAATTCTCATATGTGACATGTTGAGATCAAATGAGTATATTGTTAAAATAATAGGTGTGCTCATTTTACCATAGACAATATCACTATTGTCACCCAAACATAGGCACGCAGCCACCCCCGAGCACCATAACCTTTTCTAGATAGAATGATTGTGGAAGCAACAATGGAACCATTAGATAACGAGGAGAGCACATATTTATCCAAATATAGCTCACCATACATAAAGTCCCAAAGCCATAGAACAAGAACAATACTTAGTTGCAACAGTTGCACTTGCACTTACCAAGAATACCACCAAGAAATATCACCAAGAACACCACCAAGAGATAATAAAGGTTAGGGTGCACATCTTAAGCTAGATGGCACTAGAGACAGAGACCAAGACACAGTCCAGAGTATCCACCTTCCTATCTTGCAGTTGCAGCTCCAAACTTTCACTATCCTTGACTGAGAGAGTGAGTGAAGTGAGTGAGTACAAATGAGCCAGATCATCTCTTATTTATAGTGGTTCTTTTCACTTGTTTGGGCCGACTTGTCCTTTTAGAATCTAATACTTTAATATTAATTATTTTACTAAGTTGACTTGTCTTCTAGGGTTTCTACACATTTGTTTAGGGTTTCTCTTGCTTCCAGAATATTTTATTCTAGCCAAAGGTTACACATGGAGGTTAATACCTCCCACAACTACTGTAACATCAACACTCCCTCCTATCTAGGGAGGTATTAATGGTGATGGTATTGATCACAAACAAACCATTATGTTGGTAGCATCATCATAGCCACACAAGATATCTCATGATCACACAAATCAAACCACGAGAAACATCATCACTAGATGTAAATCATCTCGAAAACTAGTGGTAGTCTCCATGGCAATTAGATAGTAGCATACAGTTTCTACAATGCCATCCAATAGAACAAATGTGTGTTGTTGGCCCTTGGCTATGGATTAAGGAAGAAATCGAAGAAGAAGGCAGAGAAAAGACGAAGTCTGAACTACGCGGAAGACACATTGACTGATATTGGGTTGAAGTGGCCAAAGGAGTAGAAAAGAAGGAACGAAGTAAGGGAAAATGATCCATTGGATGAGAAGATCGAGGAAGATAGATAAGCAAGGAAGATGGATCGTGGACAACTCACCAAGTGGAAAAATACACCATTGGATACTTTGGAGCACCTCACAGGAAAGAAGGAAAGACAGGCTAGCGAACCCAGAAAATGTGGGTCAAGCTGAACTAGGGTTTTAGCCACCTAGGGTTTTGGTATCTAGGGTTTTGAAACCTAGGTTTCAGCCTAAGGTTGTCGGTGAGTTATTGTAATGTATAAATAAAGGTCTATAGGACCTGGGGTGGGTTGTTTTTCATGAATGGTTGAGTGATTGTTATTGCGTGAGAGAAAGAAGTGTTGTGAGTGAGAGCCTTTTGGTATTGTAAGATCTTCAACTGGGTGAGAAGATCAACCCTACAGCTGGGTGTACACGAAGGGGAGAGAAGAAGAGAAGGAGAGAGAGATATGCAAGCTAAGAGCGTAGATAGAACTGTATTTTTTATATAATATCAAGAAACGTAGTTATGTGGATGTAGCCCTAGGGAGAGGGTGAACCACGTATATCTTATGTTCTGTGTGATTGATGTCGTGTTCTTTTTCTTCTGTTACTCTGCTATTTCATTTTTATGTTAGATCTAGAATATAACTGTGCGAAGTAGTTTTATGCTTGGTAAGAATAACTTGGTTGTTGTGTTTTGTTGCATTGGATCCACTTATATTTCCTCTGGTTGTAGACACCTATGTCCTGCAACCCCCTATTGCTACTTTGGGTGAGACTGCATCTACTTCGCAGGTGTTGCCGAAAGGGCCAATAGTTAGGGCTTGTTGGTGCATTGTTAGAGATGAACCGTGGGTTTTCCCTTGTGCCAACAAATGGTTCTATTGTCTAGACCAAGATCTGCTTGAGGGAATGTCAAGGTGGTTTCCATTGAAGACAGAGATTCAAAAGTGGATAGAAGAACAAGAAAAGGACTTCACTGAAGCCCAGAAAAAAAACCCTAAACTCAATACAAAATACTATTTGGGAAGGTATATCTTCGCTGATATACATGAGATTTTCTTTGGAGGAATTCATTAGGATCTATATGAGTGGTTAGCCAGATTGGTAGATACCCAGTTTGAGATCAGATCTAGACCACCTATGGTTTGGACATCTATGCTAATCAAGAAGTTCAATAGAGTTGATAACGTCGTGTCAAGATCAAGTATATCACTGGTTCAATAGTACTATTGGAGGGTACATTACTGAGTTTCTTGTTGACAGAGTAGAGTCATACAACCAAGCAGAGAGATACTTCTTTAAGGGACCAAGAGGAAAAGTTTTACACTTCTTGAAGTTGAAGATCAAGATGTTATTGCATGAGAAGAGCATATTCAAGATACAATAAGTGGTCAGATTGAAATTATAATGTTCAATAATTCATACATCGACAATGACATAGAGGTTGGACATACGCTTAGTGGGAGGACCTTCAGAGAGGTTCCTCTGGTGAACTTGTTCGAGAAGAGCCACGAGCCACTACAGGATGAAGGGTTCTATAGTGGAGAAGAAGAAGAGATAGTGAACAAGGAACATTCAAAGTTCGCTAGGGCAGAGGAAGGGAAGACTAAAGAACCCCGCCAAGAAGAATCAGAAACTTTAGGAACTACACAGACCTTTGAAAGCACTGTTACCAGTAGTTCAACGCACACTCAGCTTGGAAACCTAAGAATATATATTGCAGATTATATGAGTTTACCCACCTTTAGGGGAGATGGATCTGAAGATCTTGATCAACATTGGTTCCTATGCGAAGCTGTATGGAGTATTAAGAAAATCACTAATGAAGCTATTAAGAGAGATCAGTTTAGTGCTACCCTGAAAAACCGTGCACTGAGCTGGTACATGAAATTTGTACAAGGAGTTGCATAGCCTAAACCACTAAATGTCATTAAGATTACGTTTATTGTCAAATTCAAGAAACCCAATTCGGAGTCACAATGCATTACAGAATTGAAATAAATCAAGCAGAGAGTAGCTGAACAGATGTGGGAGTTTGATCAGAGGTTTAAGACCTTGACAAGCCATTTGAGTTTTTAGATTCCAAATGAACAGACTAAATAATGGTTCATTGTTTCCCTCTTGCAACACATAAGAGTACCTTTGATGCAACAGAAGATCGCTTTGTAGGATGAGGCACTGGAGATTGCCATGAAATTAGAATCAACCCCTATGGGAGAATCCATCTCAGGTATGAGCCAAATTTTGAGTAAGCTAACTAGCTTATCTCTGCAGGTCGAAGATATGAAGAAAGATAAGGGAAAATATAAAAGAGAATATATTTGGTGTATCAGATGCAATTCAGAGGGCCATGATAAGGATAATTGTCCCCTATTTCATGAGTACTTGGCCTCTGGATCTCTGAGCCCTTTGAAGCAGGTTACCCTACCCTAGTGCGAGGTATGTAGAAGTAGACATCGCCCTAGTGAATGCTACTACCTGCAAAAATATGTCCAGACACCTACAAATATTTACTACACATTCTATAAATCTATGGGGCATGATGAGAAGGACTGTAGGGCTTATGACCTATTGCATGAAATATCAAGAGACGTATATAGGATTCAAGGTGAAGTACAATAGGAAGGAAACAATACGCAATTTAACTCTCCAGGAAGAGGAAACTTCAACCCTTGTGGTGGATTCATAGGAAGAGGACGATCAAGAGGCAAAGTTCAAGGTCAAGGTTAGATCATTTGTTATAACTGTGCACAACCAGGACACTTGGCAAGGGATTGTCAGAACCCTTGTACCACTTTCAACTACTACAACTCATTCGAACATGTTATTGAATACTCCCTTGTGTTGTTTGCCAAACTGTAGGAGAGATGAGGAGGAAACTAACAAGTACAACTAATCTCAGCAGAACCTCATGGAAAGGATCCCAGAGTCACTGTAATCACTAGAGGAGGTGCTTCTATAGGAGAAGACAAGTGACCCCAGGAAAGACCACGAAAGAATCAAGGGTCAGAAAAGATACAGAGAAGACACAAGTGTTTGATGCAAGGAAAGAAAAGAAAACATTTGAGGATGCAAGATTTTTTTTTGGAAAAGGTCAGGCTTCTTCATCAAAGACACTTCCAGAAGTAATAGAATGTGGAATGCCTCTAGAATTTGATCATTCTACTTCACCTGGAGAAGGAAAAAAGGTAATAAAGCTCATGGAATTATTATGTACTTGCATTAATTTGATTAAGGATGAAAGGGTTGTACAAGAACTACAAAATTTGATAAGACAATATGAGATAGGTAGGATAGATCCCCTGCTGAATAGAGCAGTACATCAAGTATCCAAAATGAGAAGGAGAAATAAGGAACTACACCTTAATGATCGGATTGGATATTATGATATAGACTATGTTGTTCTCGACTTAGGGTCATAAGTCAATGTTATGACGAAGCAAACCTGGGCCCTGATGGGAAAACCTAAGTTGATTTACTCCCCTATCAGGATCAAGATGGCTAATCAGCAAGCTATGAGCCCCTTTGGAATAATGAAGCATGTCCCTGTGGACATTGACGGGGTAAGGACGTTTGTAGATTTTGAGGTGATTGAGATAGTTGACGATAGTTGTCCTTATCCTTCGTTGTTAGGAATTGATTGGGATTTCAATCATTCTACTGTGGTTGATTTAAATAAAATAAGAATGGAATTTGAAGGTGATGGAATTAGGGTCATTGACCCTCTTGATCCTGATGAAGGTCGCAGATATACAAGACCCATTAGAGAAGAAGATTGTGCTTATGAACTTGAGAATATATATAAATTGACAACAAGACAACATGATTACATAATCCTACAATAGATGGGAATTTAAGTTGGTCAAGTGACAACGCATGCTCATAAGACTCAGAGGAAGCACTGGATAATTGGGAGAACAAAATGTATGAAGTTTCTGCATGGAGATGTGCTAGATTGACAAGGGAAGTTCATTGGATCAGAACATAAGTAAGTAACCTGACCACCTTTGACAGTTTAAATCATTTAGAAGATTTCTTGTTGGAATTTGAAAAAGTTGTACCAACACAACAAAGGTTGTTAGCACTAGATGAAGCTTTGAAAGAAACTCCAGCAAGATGGTGGGGGACACATAAAAAGAACATCGCAGAGTGGGTGCAATGTCACACTTTGATGACAATGCATTTTTCAGTACAAATAGAAGGATGCAAAGTTAGATACACAGGTCAATGTTGTCCAAAGGACCATGTGAAAAGTTGTGAGGAGGCCTGGAGAAACGTTCCTCAATAGAAGTGGGTGCATAAATTCATTAACACGTTGGATACAATGCCTATCAATTGGTTTCTTCAAGAAGAGTTGTGCCTCACCACTTCAAATTGACACGGTATGACTCGGAATTTTGTAGCTACCTTTTTATTTGAAAGTCAGTACCCCACAGTGGATCAATATTTACAGGTTGTCAGACATAAAGTCTTTGAGGAGGTACCTAGCTTCCCTGTTGAGCAAGAAGACGATGAATGGACTGCACCTCTTCAAAAATTGCAAGGTTGTTACAACATCAATGCTGATAAAGACGATGATCTTAGGAATGTCAACATCGCAGAAACAGAAGGACAGAGAGACATAGAAGGACCAAGAGTCGAACTACCTTTCATTGGACTGGCAATTAAAATCAAGAAAGTTAACATTGGACCAGAGAAAGCACCTAATCTCGTAAACGTTGGAGATTATTGGGATGATGCCACTATTGAGAAGATCACAGAATTACTGCATGAATACCAGGACTTGTTTTCAACCAAGTTCACTGATATGAAGGGCATTAAAGGGCCCATGGGAGAGATGAAGATCCCTTTAAAACCAAATTCAAGGCCAGTCAAGCAAAGACCCTACAGATTGAATCCCAAATATAAGGAGAAAGTCAAGATTAAGTTAGACAGAATGTTGGAAGCAGGAATCATAGAACCTATTGAAGAGTCAGAATGGATTAGCCCTATGGTGGTTCAAGACCAGAAAACAAGAGAGATCAGAATATGTGTAGACTTGAGGAAACTAAATGATGCATGTCTACATGACCCATTCCCTACACCATTTACAGACAAAGTTTTAGATAATGTGGGAGGACAAGAAGTTTATTCCTTCACCGGTGGATTTTCAGGTTATCACTAGATCAGGATTGCCAAGGAAGATGGCCATAAGACCACATTTGCAACAGAATGGGGATCCTACCAGTACATAGTAATGCCTTTGGGATTGAAGAATCCACCAACCATCTTTTCTAGAGTGGTGGTCAAAGCATTCAAGGAGTTTGTACGTAAATTTCTGGAAGCATATTTTGATCATTGGATTGTTTTTAGCTTATTACAAAATCATATTGAATGTTGAGGACTAATGTTGGATAAGTGAAAGCAATGTCAGATTGCCCTGAACTTGAAGAAGTGCATCGTCTTTTCACCCTTTGGAGTGTTTCTAGGCCATATTGTGTGTAAGCAGGGGTTGTTGGTAGATCCATCTAAGATTTCCATTATCGTTGATCTACCCCCCCCCACCCCCCACTTTAGTCAGACAAATGCACACTGTGCTGGGACATACTGGATACTACAGGAAGTTCATCAAAGTCTATGCATAGATTAAAACACCCATGGAGAAGCTTTTGAAGAAAGATTGTCGGTTTCAATGGACAGAAGAATGGCAATAGAGCTTCGACACACTGAAATAGAAAATGGTTACTGCACCTATTCTGGTTTTCTCAGATTGGAGTAAGGAATTTCATGTGCATGTCTATGCATCCTCTATTGCATTGGGAGCATTGCTAGCAAAACCAGGAGCAAGAGATATTAACCATCCATTATCCTTTTCTAGCAGGAAGCTTTCAACAGCTGAGATAAATTACACTACCACTGAGAGAGAAGGTTTAGCAATGGTGTACGTGCTGCAAAAATTTCGTCACTACTTGTTGGGAAGACACTTTAATATGTTCATTGATCACTCTTCATTGAAATATCTAGTCAAGAAGCCAGTGTGATGTAGGAGCATCTCTCCATGTCAGCCAGCCATCCAACCACGTCAGCGAATTCAAATCGCGCGTTGAACAGAGGCGCAGCCTCATTTGGAATTTGAATTGATTGTAATTTAATGTTTAGGCTGTTGAGATGAGAAGTCGTGCCTTTGAGCAAGCATTAGGTATATCGGCCTTTAATGTTTGTATGGCTGAGATCTAGATCTGGATAGCGAACTAGACATCCCATTCAATGTAATTGAATAGGGTAGGTAGGTAGGTTGGAGGGAAGAGCTCGAAGAGCCCCCCCAGGTAAATAAGATTACGTATCTCATTTTGTAAGAGTTGAGTTGTAGTTGAAGAGAATCTGTGAGTAGAGAGAAGAAGAGAAGAGTCGATACCTTGTTACAGGTCGTGCTCAGGAACACCCTTGTACAAACAGGCATTTGCCATTTTAATACAAAGAGCAGTTTTTCCTGCATTACTGTGTGTTATGTGGATGTCTGTGAGTGTTCTTTACGTATGTTGTAGATGTATGTTGTAGGTTTACATTTGCAGGAGTGTGTCTGATTTCAGGTGAAGGTATTTGAGGCTTCACACCAGGAGGGTGTGACAGAACACTGCGGGTTCTGATAGTCGTGCACAGATGATGCATTTATGAACACTGCGGGTTCAGACAAAGATGTGTTGCGGCACAAGAACTGGAATCAACAACTCAGTGAAGACCTCAAGGTTACTGAACACCTTGGAGGCAAGGCTGTGTAGGAGAGACACAGTTGCAAACTGAATCCTGCTGTGGATTCTGTGAAGCTCTGCCAGGTGGGAATTGAGTAGGTGCAAGGAGTGCACAGAGGAAGAACTCTGTTGTGAGTTCTCAAGGAAGGACTACAATCACTGAGGATTCAGAGAGCTCTGCCAAGTGGCCATTGAGCAGGCGCATAGGGTGTGCAGAAGGAGACAAAACTACTGGGCGTTCTGTGAAAAGATACTCTGCCAGGTGGGCATTGAGATATTGTGTAGATAGCCACAAAGGAGAAGAGAACTCTTTTGAGTTATGTGATTGAAGGAAGAGTTCACTGAGGGATCTTCATAGGGTTTTTGAACACCCTGCAGACTCAGCAAGAGGTTTCTTGAGTAGAAGGATAGCCAGGAGGGCATCCAAACATTCTCCATCTGTGGGAGAAGGCAGAAAGACAAAATCCCTTAGGGGTCTAAGTGTTGAGAAGCTGAGGAGAGATAGCACAATGCATGAGTGAAGACTCTGTAGAGGCGCAGGAGTCCAAGAATCCTTCAAGGATTCAGAACAAGGATAAGCTCAGGAGGGCGAGTTCTCTCTGTGCACACAGTCGTAACTGCAAGGAGACTGGAGTGCAGGAGCTATAGGACCCTTGAATGAGTTCTGAGTAACCAAAGCTCAAGAGGAACAACATCGTGGAGAACGCAGGCGAGGACTAAAATTCATGGAGTCCGCAGAGAAAGCAGACAAAGGTCGAGGCCTTTGAGAATTTGGAATTCTTCCAAGTCTCGGAAGAATACTCAGAAGCTCAGGAGGAGCAACACTAGCCGTTGGACCGGCCGAAAAGATCTGGAATGTTGGAATGTTTTCACGTCCAGGAAGGAAGCTCAGGGGGAGCGCACAGGAAGAATGGATCTGAACAGTCAGATCTTGAGAAAATTACTCGTCAGTCGTCGGATTGGACAGGAGCTGCACGAGGTTTACCTTCGTGAACAAGAGGTTGAAAGTCCCGACGAGAGCTGTCATTGGGATATTGGCACTCGAGATATCAGAGGTCCTGAGGTCGAGAAAGCCGGGACATTTCAAGTCTTGAAACCATGAAGGAATCACATTCGTCCATCTGAGGGAGGACACGTGTCACGTGATCATCCATTCTGGAGATCCAGACACTAGACATCGGTATATTGGCACTTGGGAAATCGGAGTTCCTGAGGCTGTGAAATTCAGGACATCAGAAGTCTCGAAAATGCGAGGGGTAATATGAACCGTCCATTCTTGGGACACGTGGTAGTGATTGAGTGATATCGGGAGAAGTCCCAAAAGAAGAATCGTCAATTGGGAAATCGTGAGTCGGGATATCGAGAATCCTATGGGCACAAGTTTTATGCCTTTTGGCATTGCGATGTCCGAAACCCCGACGAGAGGTAAGACTACGGTCATGGGGGGATAGTGGTCATATAGGCCAGGAGCTTAACCAGGAGGGCTAACGAATAAAGCACCTTATCGACAGATCGAAGATTAGGAGGTCGCGAGGATAGAGGTTCGTGACATCAAGACTTGCGAAACCTCGAATCCCGACAAAGGATATAAGGCTACGGTCTTATGGAAAGTGTTCACATGGACCAGGACATAGCCAAGAGGGGCTAAGGCCGGAAGGGAGCACATCAACAAATCAGAGTTCGCGAGTTCAACAGGACAGGAACTCTCAATGACGGGGATCACGAAACCCCAAAACCTGAAACTGAGTCGGGGAAGATCACAGTTGAGTGCAGAGAGCCATGTGGTTGAATTAAGGACCTGTGGATCAAGTTTCTAGCAGAGATTCCACGGAGGAATCGAAAGAGCTGCTTCGGCTCGCATGAGGAAATTGAACGATCCTGTGAGTGGACGTAGAGTGTGTCAATTGCATCTTCATTAGGTGGCATCAGAGCGAGGACTCTGTTTGTATATTTCAAGCAGAGGGGGAAGACAGAGCACTGGAGAATCTGTGGCGATTATTTGCAGGTAGGAAGCAATCGAGAAGACAGTCAGGGAGACTGTAGGATGAAGCTGGAAACACTCTTAGTGCAGAGTGACAACAATAGGTTTGCTAGGAGAGCAGACAAAGACAACACCATGGTTACTGAAGACTATAGGCATGCTGGGAGGAAGAGCAAGGAAAAAAATCTTGCAGAAATGGATAAAGAGCTCTATGAAATAAGGGCAGACATAGAAAATCTTGAACTACGGATGCGGCAGAAAGAAAAGCCAAGATGGGTGTATGAGTGGCCCCTGAAGAAGCCAAAAGTGAAATGGCCAGTCAAGGAATTGATGGTCAGAAGACAACGTAGGTTGTTAAGAAGATGGTTGAGGTATGCTGAAAACCTCAATGGACCAGAAGAAGAAATGGTTCAGGTGTGTGAACCAGAGACTAGGAAAATTCTCGATGAAGGGAATGAATTGGGATCGGCTGAAGATCTCAAGAACTGCCAGGAGGGCAAAGAAGAAATTCCAGTTTGCCAAGAGGGCAATGAGTTGAGATCACTGTGGGATATCATGGACTGTCAAGAGCACAACTAAGGAATTTCACATTGCCAGCTGGGAAATGATATGAGGTCGTTGCGAGATCTCATAACCTGCCAGGAGGGCAGCGGAAGCATCCCATATTGCCAGGTGGGAAGGTATGAGCAGATGAGACTATCTGTGGGTCTCATGAACTCAGAAGTGAGTTGGAATCAGCCCGAGGAGCTGACAGAGCATATGAGACTGTCTGAGGGTCTCATAAACTTAGATATGAAGTTAGATCAGCATGTGCAGCTGACAGAAGAGGAGGATCAGAGAAATCTTCTGATGATTGGGGGAATCGAGATATTCCTACCATTCGCCGAGGAGGAGGAAGAAGTCTGTGTTGCATAGGATGTAGCAACAGCAGAAGAACAGTTGGCTGAGACTGTCAAGGAGAAATTGGAGCAGGTGTTTGAGACTGCCCAAGTAAAATAAGAAGCAGAAGAGGATGATGAGCATTCTGAAGAAGGGCTCAATATTTTTAGCCAGGAAGCTGAAAAGACTACAACAGGGGAGTTTGCAAAAGAAGAAGAAGAAGAGGTAGACAACATTTGTTTTGCTGATCTGTGGGAATAGATAGAAGCCCTGGAGAGAAGGGTGAAGGTGCAGGGCGTGCACATCCAACAGGTCAATTTGGAAGCTGATGAAGAAGAAGGCATGGGAGATCATGATGATCTACCCAATTGCAGAAAATTTTTGCAGCTGGGGAGACTGCAAAAATAGAGCCAGCCACTGGAGCAGCTGGATGCAGTGATCGAGGAGATCAGAAGGCTAATGTTAAGGTCAGCAGAAACTGCCAACGAGGAGAGGTTGAGCAGAATGGTAGAAGCAGCCGCAGCAGCGCAAAAGCAGCAGCAGCAGGAAGATGGAGCGGATGAACAACTCCAGAGGATGATTTGGGATCCAGGAGGATTCTCACAGCTGAGATGGGAAGCTCCAAATATTTGTTTGGGATCCAGGAGGATTTCCAATAGCTGAGAGGGGAAGCTCATGAGCAGGAGCTCATGAATTTTTCAGCTGAAGAGTATGACGCAGTAGCATCTCTCCACGTCAGCCAGCCAGCCACGCCAGCGAATTCAAATCACGCGTTGAAGAGAGGCACAACCTCATTTGGAATTTGAATTGATTGTAATTTAATGTTTAAGATGTTGAGCTAAGAAGTCGTGCCTTTGAGCAGGCATTAGGTAGATCGGCCTTTAATGTTTGTATGGATGAGATCTAGATCTGGATAGCGGACTAGACAACCCATTCAATGTAATTGAATAGGGTACATAGGTTGGAGGGAAGAGCTCGAAGAGCCCCCTCAGGTAAAAGATATTATGTATCTCATTTTGTAAGAGTTGAGTTGTAGTTGAAGAGAATCTACGAGTAGAGAGCAGAAGAGAAGAGTCGAGACCTTGTTACAGGTCGTGCTCAGGAACACCCTTGCACAAACAGGCATTTGTCATTTTAATATAAAGAGCATTTTTTCCTGCATTACTGTGAGTTATGTGGATGTCTGTGAGTGTTCTTTATGTATGTTGTAGGTTTACATTTGTAGGAGTGTGTCTCATTTCAGGTGAAGGTCTTTGAGGTTTCACACCAGGAGGGTGTGACAGAACACTACGGGTTCTGATAGCTGTGCACAGAGGATGCATTTCTGAACACTGCGGATTTGGACAAAGACGTGCTGCAGCATAAGAACTGGAATCAACAACTCAGTGAAGACCTCAAGGTTACTGAACACCTTGGAGGCAAGGCTGTGTAGGAGAGACACAGTTGCAGACAAAATTCTACTGTGGATTATGTGAAGCTCTGCCAGGTGGGCATTGAGAAGGTGCAAGGAGTGCACAGAGGAAGAAATCTACTGTGATTTCTCAAGGAAGGACCAAAATCACTGAGGATTCGGAGAGCTCTGCTAAGTGGGAATTGAGCAGGTGCATAGGGTGTGCAGAAGGAGACAGAACTGTTGGGCGTTCTGTGAAAATATACTCTGCCAGGTGGGAATTGAGATATTGTGTAGACATGCAAAAAGGAGAAGAGAACTCTTTTCAGTTCTGTGATTGAAGGAAGAGTCCACTGAGGGATCTTCACAGGGATGTTGAACACCCTGCAGATTCAGCAAGAGGTTGCTTGAGTAGAAGGATAGCCAGGAGGGCATCCAAACATTCTCCATCTGTGGGAGAAGGAAGAAAGACAAAATCCCTTAGGGGTCTGAGTGTTGAGAAGCTCAGGAGGGATAGCACAGTGCATGCATGAAGACTCTGTAGAGGCGCAAAAGTCTAGGAATCCTTCAAGGATTCAGAAGAAGGATAATCTTAGGAGGGTGAGTTCTTTCGGTGCACACAGTCGTAACTGCAAGGAGTGCAAGAGCTACAGGACACTTGAATGAGTTATGAGTAACCAAATCTCAGGAGGAACATCGTCGTGGAGAACGTAGGTGAGGACTCGAATTCGTGGAGTCTGCAGAGAAAGAAGACAAAGGTCGAGGCCTTTGAGAATTTGGAATTCTTCCAAGTCTCGAAAGAATACTCAGAAGCTTAGGAGGAGCAACACTAGCCGTTGGACTGGCCGAAAAGATCTGGACTGTTGGAAGGTTTTCACATCCAGGAAGGAAGCTCAGGGGGAGCGCACAGGAAGAACGGATCTGAACCATCAGATCTTGAGAAAATTACCCATCAGTCGTCGGATTGGACAGGAGCTGCAAGAGGTTTACCTTCGCGAACAGGAGGTTGAAAGTCCCGACCAGAGCTGTCATCGAGATATCGACACTCGGGATATCGGAGGTCCTGAGGTCGAGAAAGCCGGGACATTTCAATTCCTGAAACAATGAAGGAATCACAGTCATCCATCTGAGGGAGGACACCTATCACGTGATCATCCATTTCGAAGATCCGGACACTAGACATCGGTATATCGACACTTCAGAAATCGAAGTTCCTGAGGTCATGAAAGTCGGGACATGAGAAGTCTTGAAAACGTGAGGGGTAATCTGAACCGTCCATTCTTGGGACGCGTGGAAACGATTGAACGACATCATGAGAAGTCCCAAAAGGATAATCATCCATCGCGAAATCGCGAGTCGGGATATCGAGAATCCTGTGGGCACAATTTTTATGCCTTTTGGCATTGCGATGTCTGAAACCCCGATGAGAGGTAAGACTGTGGTCACGGGGGGATAGCGGTCATATAGGCCAGGATCTTAGCCAAGAGGGATAACAAATAAAGCACTGTATCGGCAGATGGGAGATCGGGAGATCGCAAGGATAGAGGTTCGTGATATCAAGAGTTGCGAAACCCCGAATCCAGACAAAGGATATAAGGCTGCGGTCTTATGGAAAGCGGTCACATGGAATAGGGCATAGCCAGAAGGGGCTAAGGTCAGAAGGGAGCACATCGGAAAATCGGAGTTTGTGAGTTCAACAGGACAAGAACTCTCGACAACGGGGATCACGAAACCTCGAAACTTGAAATTGAGTCAGGGAATATCACGGTTGAGTGCAGAGAGCCATGTGGTTGAAATAAGGACCTGTGGATCGGGTTTCTAGCAGAGATTCCACGGAGGAATCGAAAGAGACACTTTGGCTCGCATGAGGAAATTGAGCGATCCTATGAGCGGATGTAGAGTGCGTCAATTGCATCTGCATCAGGTGGTATGAGAGCGAGGACTTTGTTTGTATATTTCAAGCAGATGGGGAAGACAGAGCATTGGAGACTCTGTGGTGATTGTTTGCAGGTAGGCAGCAATCGAGAAGATAGTCAGGGAGACTGTAAGATGAAGCTGGAAACAATCTTAGTGCAGAGTGACAGCAGCAGGTTTGCTAGGAGAGCAGACAGAGACAACACCATGGTTACTGAAGACCATAGGCATGCTGGGAGGAAGAGAAAGGTAGAAAAACTTGCATAAATGGATAAATAACTCTATGAAATAAGGGAAGACATAGAAAAGCTCGAACTGCAGATGCGGAAGAAAGCAAAGCCAAGATGGGTGTATGAGTGTCCCCTGAAGAAGCCAAAAGCGAAATGGCCAGTCAAGGAATTGATCGTCAGAAGGCAGCGTAGGTTGTTAAGAAGATGGTTGAAGTATGTTGAAAACCTCAATGGACCAGAAGAAGAAATGGTTCAGGTGTGTGAACCAGAGACTAGGAAATTTCTTGGTGAAGGGAATGAATTGGGATCGTATGAAGATCTCAAGAACTGCCAGGAGGGCAGAGAAGAAATTCCAATTTTCCAGGAGGGCAACGAGTTGAGATCACTGCGGGATATCACGGACTGTCAGAAGCACAGCCGAGGAATTTCACATTTCCAACTGGGCAATGATATGAGGTCGCTGCGGGATCTCATAACTTGCCAGGAGGGCAGCGGAAGCATCCCATATTGCCAGGTGGGCAGGGATGAGCAGATGAGACTATCTGTGGGTCTCATGAACTCAGAAGTGAGTTGGAATCAACCTGAGGAGCTGACAGAGCAGATGAGACTGTCTGAGGGTCTCATAAACTCATAGATGAATTTAGATCAGCATGTGTAGCTGACAGAAGAGGAGGATCGGAGAAATCTTCTGATGATTGGGGGAATCGAGATATTCCTACCATTCGCCGAGGAGGAGGCAGAAGTTTGTGTTGCAAAGGATGCAGCAACAGAAAAAGAACAGTCGGCTGAGACTGTCAAGGAGAAATTGGAGTAGGTGTTTGAGACTGCCCAAGCAGAAGAAGAAGCAGAAGAGGATGATGAGCATTCTAAAGAAGGGCTCAATGTTTTCAGCCAGGAAGCTGAAAAGACTACAACAGGGGAGTTTGCAGAAGAAGAAGAAGAAGAAGAGTCAGACAACATTTTTTTTTCTGATATGTGGGAACAGATAGAAGCCCTGGAGAGAAGGGTGAAGGTGCAAGGCATGCACATCCAACAGGTGAATTTGGAAGCTGATGAAGAAGAAGGCATGGGAGATCATGATGATCTACCCAATTGCAGAAAATTTTTGCAGCTGGGGAGACTGCAAAAACATAGCTAGCCACTGGAGCAACTGGATGAAGTGATCAAGGAGATCAGAAGGCTGATGTTAAGGTCAGCAGAAACTACCAGTGAGGAGAGGCTGATCAGAAGGGAGGAAGCAGCAGCAACAGTGCAGAAGCAGCAGCAACAGGAAGATGGAGCGGATGAACATCTCCAGAGGATGATTTGGGATCCAGGAGGATTCTCACAGCTGAGATGGGAATCTCCAGATATTTGTTTGGGATCCAGGAGGATTTTCAACAGCTGAGAGGGGAAGCTCATGACAAGGATCTCATGAATTTTGCAACTGAGGAGTATGATGCAGGAGCATCTCTCCACGTCATCCAGCCAGCCAGCCAGCGAGCCACGTCAGGGAAATCAAATCACACGTTGAAGAGAGGCGCAGCCTCATTTGGAATTTGAATTGATTGTAATTTAATATTTAATCTATTGATCTGAGAAGTCGTGCCTTTGAGCATGCATTAGGTAGATCATCCTTTAATGTCTGTATGGCTGAGATCTAGATCCAGATAGCGGATTAGACAGCCCATTCAATGTAATTGACTAGGGTAGGTAGGTTGGAGGGAAGAGCTCGAAGAGGCCCCTCAGGTAAAAGAGATTCTGTATCTCATTTTGTAAGAGTTGAGTTGTAGTTGGAGAGAATCTGCGAGTAGAGAGTAGAAGAGAAGAGCTGAGACCTTGTTACAGGCCGTGCTCAGGAACACCCTTGTACAAACAAGCATTTGCCATTTTAATACAAAGAGCATTTTTTCCTGCATTACTCTGTGTTATGTGGATGTCTGTGAGTGTTCTTTATGTATGCTGTAGATGTATGTTGTAGGTTTACATTTGCAGGAGTGTGTATGATTTCAGGTGAAGGTCTTTGAGTCTTCAGACCAAGAGGGTGTGAAAGAACAGTGAGGGTTCTGATAGCCGTGCACAGAGGATGCATTTTTGAACCCTGCGGGTTCAGACAAAGATGTGCTGCGGCACAAGAACTAGAATCAACAACTCAGTGAAGACCTCAAGGTTACTGAACACCTTGGAGGTGAGGCTGTGTAGGAGAGACACAGTTGCAGACATAATTCTGTTGTGGATTCTGTGAATCTCTGCCGTGTGGGCATTGAGCAGGTGCAAGGAGTGCACAGAGGAAGAACTCTGCTGTGATTTCTCAAGGAAGGACCAGAATCACTAAGGATTTGGAGAGCTCTTCCAAGTGGGCATTGAGCAGTTGCATAGGGTGTACAGAAGGCGACAGAACTGTTGGGAATTCTATGAAAAGATACTCTGCCAGGTGGGCATTGAGATATTGTGTAGACAACCACAAAGGAGAAGAGAACTCTTTTGAGTTCTATGATTGAAGGAAGAGTCCACTGAGTGATCTTCATAGGGTTGTTGAACACCCTGCAGACTCAACAAGAGGTTTCTTGAGTAGAAGGATAGCCAGGAGGGCATCTAAACATTCTCCATCTGTGGGAGAAGGCAGAAAGAAAAAATCCCTTAGGGGTCTGATTGTTGAGAAGCTCAGGAGAGATAGCACAGTGCGTGCGTGACGACTCTGCAGAGGCGCAGGAGTCCAAGAATCCTTCAATTATTTGGAAGAAGGATAAGCTCAAGAGAGCGAGTGCTTTCGGTGCACAAAGTCGTAACTGTAATGAGTGTAGGAGCTACAGGACCCTTGAATGAGTTCTAAGTAACCAAATCTCAGGAGGAACAATGTCGTGGAGAATGCAGGCAAGGACTCGAATTCGTGGAGTCCGCAGAGAAAGAAGACAAAGGTCGAGGCCTTTGAGAATTTGGAATTCTTCCAAGTCTCGAAAGAATACTCAGAAGCTCAGGAGGAGCAACACTAGCCGTTGGACCGGCCGAAAAGATCTAGACTGTTGGAAGGTTTTCACATCCAGGAAGGAAGCTCAGGGGGAGCGCACAAGAAGAACGGATCTGAACCGTCAGATCTTGAGCAAATTACCCATCATCCATCAGATTGGACAGGAGCTACACAAGGTTTACCTCTATGAACAGGAGGTTGAAAGCCCTGATGAGAGATGTCATCGGGATATCGGCACTCGGGATATCGGAGGTCCTGAGGTCGAGAAAGCTAGGACATTTCAAGTCCCGAAACAACGAAGGAATCACAGCCGTTCATCTGAGGGAGGACACGTGTCATGTGATCGTCCATTCCAGAGATCCGGCCACTAGACATTGGTATATCGACACTCGGGAAATCAGAGTTCCCGAGGTCATGAAATTTGGGACATCAAAAGTCTCAAAAATGTGAGGGGTAATCTGAATTGTCCCTTCTTGGGACACGTGGCAGCGATTGAGCGATATCGGGAGAAGTCCTGAAAGTAGAATCGTCAATCGGGAAATCGCGAGTCGGGATATCGGGAATCCTGTGGGCACAAGTTTTATGCCTTTCGGCATTGCGATGTCCGAAACCCTGACGAGAGGTAAGACTGTGGTCACGAGGGGATAGTGGTCATATAGGCTAGGAACTTAGCCAGGAGGGCTAACGAATAAAGCGCCTTATCAGCAGATCAGAGATTAGGAGATCGCGAGGATAGAGGTTCGTGACATCAAGAGTCACGAAACCCCGAATCCCGACAAAGGATATAAGGCTGTGGTCTTATGGAAAGCAGTCACATGGACCAGGGCATAGCCAGGAGGGGCTAAGGCTAGAAGGGAGCACATCAGCGAATCAGAGTTCGCGATTTCAACAGGACAGGAACTCTCGATGACGGGGATCACGAAACATGAAACTGAGTTGGGGAAGATCACGGTTGAGTGCAGAGAGCCATGTGGTTGAATTAAGGACCTATGGATCGGGTTTCTAGCAGAGATTCCATGGAGGAATCGAAAGAGCCACTTCATCTCGCATGAGGAAATTGAACGATCCTGTGAGTGGACATAGAGTGCGTCAATTGTGTCTGCATCATAGTGTTGGGGGGAAGAATATGTAAATGGATTCTTTTATTCCAGGAATATGATTTTGAGATTATGGTTAAACCAGGAAGAATGAACAAGGGACTTGATCACTTGTCTAGGTTAGAACATGGAGAGGAACCTACTATCTTGGAGGATGCACTACCAGATGCACAATTGCTTGCCATCAGAAAGGTTGATGATCACTTTTCTGAGATAGTCTAGTTCCTGTCTACAGGAATGGCACCTAGTGAATATACAGTCATTCAGAAGAATCAATTGGTAGTTTGTGCTGCAGATTTTTCACTTATAGCGGGACAACTATATAATATGGGACCTGATGAGATCCTGAGGAGATGTGTTATGGAGGAAAAAATACCACTGATTCTGGTAGAAGCACATGAAGGCATCATAGGAGGACACTATACAGGAAAAGATACAATGCAAAAGATTCTTAGAGCTTGCCTCTGGTTGCCTACTTTACATAAGGATGTGAAGCATTACTACAAAGCCTGCGATGTATGCCAATGAGTTGGGAAACCTTCCAGAAGGGATAATATGTCATTAGCACCCCAACTAACCTTACAAGCATTTGATAAATGGGCCATTGATTTCGTGGGACCTATAAACCCACTAGGAAAGCGCACATGACCAAGATACATAATCACTGCGACAGAGTATTTGACCAGATGGGAAGAAGCAAGAGCAGTTAAGGACTGTAGTGCAACTACAACTGCACGATTCATATTTGATGATATCATAACCAGGTTTGGATTGCTGAAATCAAGGTACACATTTTATTAATAAGACCATTGAAGCCATGACTGAGGAATTTTCAATTCATCATTAGAAGAGTAATCCATACCATCCACAAGCGAATGGGACAGTTGAAGAATTCAATAAGATCTTGGAGACTGCGTTGACGAATATTTGTTCTGTGAATAGGGATGATTGGGACTTGAGAGTACCAACAGTGTTATGGGCCTACATAACTACTTGTAAGAAGCTGACAATGCAGACTCCCTTCATTTTGGTTCATGGTATCGAAGCAGTCGTGCCTATGGAATATTTAGTTCCTAGATTAATAAGTGTAGCCTTTACAGATATGGATGACACTGGTGTTGTTTAAGAGAGGCTCGCGTAGTTGGTCGAACTGGAGGAAGACAGGTTTATTGCAGGATTCCATCAGCAGGTACAAAAGGAATGAGAGAAGGCCTACCATGACAGACACATCAAGAAGAAGGCTTTTAAGCAAGGAGATATGGTATTGGTCTACAACGGCAAGTTCATGAAGCAGCCAGGGAAGTTCAGGACACATTGGCTTGGGCCATATGAGGTTGTCTATGTCATGGAAAGAGGAGTTTCATATTGAAGACTCTGAATGGAGAGTGGAAGGAAGGTTTGGTAAACGTGATTTGATTGAAATTGTACTATGACAACCATATGCCTCACAACTCTCAGTAAAAGCATAAGGAGAAGGGTCTAGGTACCAGGTGCATTTGAAACTGGGTACCAGACATAGAAAAGACAGTTTGCACATAGTGGGGAGGGATAGAGAAGAAATCACAAGCTACCCCACGTAGTCTGAAGTCGAAATCAAATAGAAGGTTCATACCTGAAGTGCCTCGGGACGAGTCACAGGTGAATGTTGGGGTCTGTTGGCCCTTGGTTATGGATTAAGGTAGAAATCAAAGAAGAAGGAAGAAAAAATATGAAGTCCAAACTGTGTGGAAGACATGTTGACTGATATTGGGTCGAAGTGGCCAAAGGAGCAGAAACGAAGGAATGAAGTAAGGTAAATCGAGTCGTTGGATGAAAAGATCGAGGAAGATAGATAAGAAAGGAAGATGGATCATGGACAACTTAGCAAGTGGAAAAATCCACCATTGGATACTTTAGAGAACCTCGCAAGAAAGAAGGAAAGATAGGCTGGCAAAGCCCAAAAAATGCGGGTCAAGTTGACATAGGATTTTAGACACCTAGGGTTTTGGTATATAGGGTTTTGACACCTAGGTTTCAACCTAAGGTTGTCCGTGAGTTATTGTAATGTATAAATAAAGGTCTAGAGGACCTGGGGTGGGTTGTTGTTCATGAATGGTTGAGTGATTGTTATTGTGTGAGAGAAATAAGTGTTGTGATTGAAAGCCTTATGGTATTATAAGATCTTCGGCTGGGTGCGAAGATCAACCATATAGTTGGGTGTGCAAGGAGGGGAGAGAAGAAGAGAAGGAGAGAGAGATCAGCAAGCTAAGAGCACAGATAGAACTGTATGTTTTATATAATATCAAGAAACACAGTTCTGTGGGTGTATCCCTAGGAAGAGTGTGAACCATGTATATCTCGTGTTCTGTGTGATTGATGTCGTGTTATTTTTCTTATGTTGCTCTGTTATTTCATTATTATGTTAGATCTGGAATATAACTATGTGAAGTAGGTTTATGCTTGTTAAGAATATCTTGGTTGCTGTGTTTTTTTGCATTGGATCCACTTACATTTCCTCTAGTTGTAGACACTTGTGTCCTACAACCCTTTATATCTAAGTTGTACTTTCATGATGTAGATTAGTGCCTCTCTATGTCACTTCTAAGCTGTATGATCATCTCTAAGTTGTACTAGCATGAGCATATCTAGCATGATGTCAATGCATCATATCTAAGTTGTACTAGCATGATCATATCTAGCATGACATGAGCCATCTGCATCACCTCTAATATGTATGGTCATCTCTAAGTTGTACTAGCATGAATGTATATAGCATGATGTCAATACATCATATCTAAGTTGTATGTCCATCTCTAAGTTGTACTAGCATGGCCATATCTAGCATTATGTGAGTCATAAGCATCGTATCTAATTTGTACTAACATGAACATATCTAGCATGATGTCAATACATCATATCTAAATTGTATGTCCACCTCTAATTTGTATGAGCACAAGTTACCTTAGGCCACTGTATCATCCAAAACCCCAACCATCTATATCATATCTAAGTTGTACTAGCATGATGCAAGCATCATCTCTAAGTTTTATGACCATATCTAAGTTGTGCTTGCATGATATAGATCTGCATCTCACTAATAATCCATGATGCCACATATCAACACACCCTCCCAACCGAGGAAGTCATATCCTCCCTCTCAACCAAGGGATCAATCTCCACAAGTCCCATCTTGTCCCTTAAGTATGAAAAATTTATCTTGGAAAGACGCTTCATCAAAATATCAATTGTCTGCTCATTAGTGGAGATATATTAGAGAATCCCTTCTCCCCCATGGAATTTATCACAGAGAAAATAGTACTTGATCTCAATGTGCTTCGACATGTTATGGAACACTAGGTTCTCTGAGAGCTTCACACAACTCTCATTATCACAATATATCACAGTCGAATCCAACGCCTAATCAAATAGTCCAGAAACCATTTTACAGAGCCATACTACTTTCGTACAAGCATCACAAGTTGCAATATACTATGCTTCTGCAGTGCTGAGTGCAACAAATTTATGTTTCCTTCTATCCCATGATATCATAGTAGATCCCAAACTGAAACACATACTAGAAGTACTCTTTGTGTCATCTTCACTCCCTACCCAATCTGAATCAGTAAATCCATGTATATGTACTTCATTGTTTGAGGAATATCTCAAACCATAAGTTATCATTCCATGAAGATATCTCAAGATATGATTTGCAACTATCCAATGCTCATGTTTGGGTTCCACCTGGAATTGGATCAACATGTTCAAAACAAAGAAAATGTTCGGTCAGGTATTCACCAAATACATCAATGAGAGAAAACCAACTATCGGTAGAGGGACGAGTCTACTGGATCAAAAGTAAAGTCTATCAACTTCCTCATATCTATCATCATGGGATTTTTCCATGCATTTTCAATCCATCATCACAAACTTCTAAAGAATCTTTACAACATACTTCCCTTCCCACAAGAATATTTCACCACACTTCTATTATACTTATAGTCCCAAATAATAATGCATGAGACCAAGATCCTTCATATCGAATTTAGAGTCTAACTCCTTACACTGAATAATGAGAGGATTTGCACATGTCGGAAACAAAATCATCAATATATAGTAGTCGGATCACAGGTGCATCATTCACAACCTTGTAATAAGTATATGGATCAACATAGCTCTTGGAAAATTGAAGTTTCGTCAAGTAACTGTCAATTTGTGCATATCAAGCTTTCATAGCTTGCTTGAGTCCATAAAAGGCCTTCTTTAATATGCATACATGGGTATCTCTCGGGTGTACCTCAAAACCTTTAGGTTTCTCTATGTATACTTCTTCTTCAATTACTCCATTGAGAAAAAAGGTCTTTACATCAATATGATGTAAACTCGAACGCATGGATGTTTCAAGAGATATGATGGCTCTAATATAGGTACATCTGGCATTTGGAGAAAATGTCTCATCATATTCTTTTCCTTCCTGTTGGGAGTACCTCTAGCCACAAATCTCACCTTGTATTTATCAATACTCCCATCTACTGCAAGTTTTATCTTGTAAATCCATTTATAGACTTTCATTCAGGTCTAGGTATGATTTTCCATACATCATTTTTCATGATGGATTGATATTCTTCCATCATAGCGTCCTTTCATTCTTTCTTTCTACTACACCATTCTACTGAGGATTTTAGAAAGTATTGAGATCCCTCTTAATCTTGACCTTTCTGTAGAATATATTTAAGTCATCTAAGTTGTAATCTCCCTCTTAGTGAGGAGTTTGACACGGGTCTACACACAACAAGACTATCGTTGGCTTCCCACCACTCTCATATCATATACTAACTATGAAATATATCACAATGCACATAACTAGATTAGTGGAAAATGTAATGAAAAACTTACAAAAGAATTTTGTCTTTAAATAAAAGCATACATACATACCTTGTCCCTTTGCAACAATTGGATGCTCATTGATCCCACTGACACACTTAAACAGAGAGGGTGTCCATGACCTGACAATTATATCAACAATATTGTGATATAAAGTTATGAATAATCACATTTAGTGTAGATGATCACGCGGAAACATAAATGAGAAAAAAAAAATTTAACAACATATAAACAGATAAAGCCAATAGCATGCTACCTTCTCTTTAAATGTTTCCCACCTTTTCCCAGCAAGTCTTCTTTATAGTTGCAGGGACAATGGTAGTTTCACTACTCCTCTCCTTGTATTGTAGGTTGAGTTTGAAGTTGCATTCTGATTTCTTTTCCTCCAAGATGGTTTGGATGTCATTTTTTTTACAATTTCGTATCCTTTTTTTCAATCCATAATTTTGGTTTCCTTCAAACATTTGAATGTTTCTACAGTTGATGAAGAAGCAGTAGATATTCCCTTCCAAAACTTGCTAAATATTATTTCATATTTTTCAATGCTTGTTGTTAATTAGTATAGTTGATGAGGAAGCAGTAGATATGCCCTTTCAAAACTTGCTAAATAGTCTTTTCATGTATTTCAGTGGCTTCTTGTTAATTAGTAGAGACAACACACTCATCTTTTCAGCTCTTGGTATACAATTATTATCATACTTGACATTATCACATGCATTACTCCTAGCTTTTTATGAAAACACATAAGATTCAATGTTGATATTTTCACTATTTCACTGAAATTCTTTGCATGCAAGGGAAGGATAAACAGAGAATCAACAAAAATTTTAAGACCAACTTCTCTTTCAAGAACATATTATATAGTTACCAGTTCAGTTGCAGCTGACATTTTGTCCTTTCATTGCAACAAACACCTAGCCATGCAAAAACATTGAACTTCAACTAACTTCTGGATTGATTCATAAAGCATCACAACTCAAACAATCAATAAAAAAAAGCACTAGCACTTATACCCTCTGTAATGAATCAACACTCTATCAGGAAAGGCACTAACACTGATACCCTGGCTTTATAATCATTTACAAGCCAAGACATGCCACTAACACTTAAAACCTAGCTTGAGAATCATGCTGAGGATTAAAAACTCATGTAATATTTTCTAAACAAGAAAAAACTTCCACATAATTTTAGAGCATTATGTCACAATGAGGATTCACTTCCCAAGAGGTATCTAAAGAATAAAATAAATATTGGCATCTAATTCTTTCAAGGCCTATATAAATAAAAAGTTAGACAGCTAAGAAGATACTTAGTCACTAAAATAACAATCCTTAAAAACAAGACCAATGATTTCAGGATCCAAACCTGCTTGAATAACATCCTCAAGTATAATACTCATGTCTGCACATAGTTACCAATTTCCATTGAATTGGACATAGTGTGAAAAAAAATAAGATAGTGGCATGACAATCACATTCACACTTTCAATCACAGAGGTTGTAAGTTCGTCAAAAACAACACCGCTCGTACAAAATTTTAGAAAGTGAACAAATCCATGTGCAGTCCAACAAATACCATGCATTGGTCTCCATGGCTTCCATGGAAACATTAACTTGTTCAAATACCAATGGTAATTATCTCCATTTTTGTTTCAGGTACCATTGATTTTCGTTTAAGAATACGAAAAATTCACAAATTTATGGTAAATCGGGGCTAATAGATACATTACAAAAAGTAGGAACCAAAAAAATTCAAAAACCAAAAAGCATCGCAAATATCATGAGAGTGTTTTTTTATTTTACCATCTTTTTTGGTGCGATGCAGTGGAACAATTTCAAATTTTTCCTTCAGTTGTCAACGAGTGAAGGTATTCATCTTTGTCTCATCTGTTAAAAAAATTGTCTCTATGTTATGTCCATCTTTATTTGTGTTGATTTATCGAATCCCATATGTTATCACATATAGTTGTCAAGGGCAGCAGGTCTTCCAAGTTCTTGGTCTACACAGGAAGCATCTAAGTGTAGCATGCAATGCAACTCATTTTGGGCTTAAAATACAAACAGGAGGGCCCAGTTTTCAACAACAAAAATACCCTATGAAGTTCATATTAGCGACTCCCGGGTATTTGGAACTGTAGAGTTGTGCCGAAGCCCCAAATTAAGTATGAGTCATTGATCATGAGGGGAATAGGTGGCAGCCGATCTAGTTGTTCGGGGAAATGAGCTTCGAGAGTTTTGAAATGAGAAACGCGCCAAGTTCCCGAAGAGCCGAAGCTCGAATTCTCGAAATAAAATCTGAACCATCCAAGCCAGGGGAACACTTGGAGGCAGATCCCTCACTTCAGGATTTGTTGCTCTAGAAGATTGTGGAATTCAAGTATTCAAAAGTGTCAAAGAGTTGAAGTCTCGAAGTTCCAAAGGCCCGAAGTCCTGAAGGGCTAAAGTAATTCTCAGTCGTCTGATTCAAGTGGACATGTGTCATCAAATCCTTAACTATGGATGTTTTTCTTCAAGGGAAAATTAAGTTTGAGTTTTGATTTTCCTAGAGACCTAAAGGAGATCACAACCATTGATCAAAAAGGGCCATGTGTCATCAGATTCTCAGCTCCGGAGGTTTTACTTGGAGGGAAATGGAGTTTGAGAATTGAAATTCCCGAAGGCTGATGCACGAAGCAAATATCGTACATTTTTTTTAAGGGGAAGATATGATCCATCAATCTAAAAAGTGCCAAAGCTGAGTCGTTGATCAGAGGGCCTAATCTTAGATCGCAAGATTAATGATGATGCCAAATTTTTGGGTCGGAACATGCGCACATTTTAAAATCTCAGGGGCAGGCCACATTCAGAACCCTAGTTTTTAGAAAGGGACATGTGGCAGTTCATGGTGAATTACAGGGACAAAAGTAGTTTGCTTTCAAACCACCCTTGGTAGCACCCGCAATCGTGAAATTGTGTAGGGTCCTGACCCTAGGTGACATTTAATATGGAACGATGGAGAGGAGTTGTGCCAAAGGATGAAAGCGCCTATATTGGTCACATAAGAAGATCTACATGGCCTCGAGGCACCGAGATTGACTTGAAGAAGTCATGGGAACCGCCTGGAACATTCATGGGTGTCAAACCTTGTCCCGATCCTGATGAAGGTAGTTAATGGAAATGGAGGAGATGGTTGAAACGTTGTCTCACCCCATAAATGGAAAACAGACTGAAGACGACCGTGAGTGTAGATTGGCAATCTGAAGTTTCCTTTTGGATGGATTTTCCTACAAAACACATAACTGAGGTAAGCTTGCATCTGACATGAGAAGGCTTGCACAGTCTGACAAAGCATGCACCGACTAAAAACTTTAAATGCAGAGGTTATATCACGCTCCTGGTGGTTGCAGCATTTCTGAGTATATATAGGCAGTTTTACTATTTTGTTATGGTCGGATGGTTGAGCAATGCTCTCGTATTGTAAACTTTTGATGAAGCTTCTAGTTCTCTAGTTATGTATTTTGATTTGAGACTTCCTTTTTAATGAAATTCATCTTATTTTTCGTCCTATTTTCCTCTAATACTGAAGTGTCCATGATTGAAGGATTCACATGGATTGTTTTGAGTGTAATGTAATGTATGTTTGCTTGCAGTGTTGTTATTTACGTTCTTTAGTTTCTCAAAGTTTTGAATCCAAGAGGATCTTGTATTTGAAGATTTTCCTCCTTAGGCTACTGGAAGACCTGATGTCTATGAAAAACCTCTACACTCTCCTCACCAAAGTCTTCCCTCTATTCACCCTTACTACAACTTACTGATTGAATTTAATAAAGACCTCACTTGCATGTGCATACCAGTCTAGTTTTCTGAGTTAAAACGATATCATCTTGAGTCTGCGCCCATTTGACCTCTTTAAAACCAACCTATCACATAAAAAAATTTGATGGGTACTAGTCTTACCTTCTCTGCAATCGGAGGGTGACTTCTAGTGCTAACATTTCTGGTGCCATTACCAGGGAACGAATTGAAGACTTTTCCCTGGGATAGAACAACAACAAGCTTTTGATTTTTAGGGTGCATAAAACATCATGCACCATTGAAGATTGAAACTTGCACCTGGTGACTCCACAATTGAAGACTCCACTGGGGAATATCTTGTTGACAGAAATATGACCATACCGAATTGGAAGACCAGGTATCAGTTTATGAGCTTTATTCATGAAATCTTGTTCTTGTTTATCAACTCATTTATCTCTTTCCCTTCACATGTAAAGAGGATTATCCTTTGCTTTGTCTATTCAAATGAAATAGGCCTTCCTTTATTTATCCATCCTTGGAAGAAGAAAACATGCCCTCTTCTTGTGTTGTAGATACCGATCTCATGTCTTTACCTCTTCCTATTCATAAAAGTGAGATATGTATTGCATCTCCTCTTGAAATTGATCACCCTTGTAACCTTGAGAAGGTTGAAAATAATTCATAGTCTTTTCAAATCTCGTTACCCTTCATTATGTTAATGTTTATGCCATTATTATAGTTCTTATAGTTCTTTACATTTCAATAGATAATAGCAACATAAGAACAAGATCACTGAGAAATACACATTCATAAGAGACATAACATTTATCCTGGGAAACCCTCTAGGGGAAGAAAACCTAGCAAAAACTTCCTTATCATAAATTGCTAATACAATGTTCAAGAGATAACTCAAACCAATATAGATAGTCCTCTCCAAAAGATGCTCCACTCTTCTCCTTCTCTCCCACTAGTAAGTTGCATCTTGCCTCTTAAGAATGAGCAAGTGTGTTGTGTGATAAAGTGAGGTGCTAGCCTCTCTATATATACAAGACTAGCACGCGTGAAGGGTTTTCACTGGCAGGGATGACCTCTCACTCTGGGTGGGTAAACCCACCTTTAAATTAACTATGGGTCTCAATAATAACTGTTGGGGCCGACTTCTTATTCTGCCTATTACAATTGTCCGTTGACCAATCTGCAAAAGGGGATTCGGTCCTAATACAATTACCGACATGATTAATCCACAATGGGGATTAAACCTATGAATAAAATAACAATCATAATAACAATACTCTTCGTAGTTACATTATTTCAACACTCCCCCTTAACAAGAAGGGTCTTCTTCAACAGCATCAGGCGAGAGAGGTCTGCATCATTAGTGGCATCATGAGGACAGTATCGTCAATATCATCTTGAACCATTGGCTAGCATATTTACAAGTCATCAGAAGTTTTCTTCATCGACAACATCATCATTCTCGAAAGAATGCCATCATCATCTGCATCAATATGTATCAGTAAAAAATGATACCTCATCATAGCACTAGGCTAGCACATCACAGCACTACACTGGCTCAATGTCACAGCTATTAAGCCGATAGCTCAGTGTCAGTCACATCTTGCTTTATGTCTAACAACTAGGTCAGAAGCAAGGTATATATATCATCTTGCTTTACATCTAACAACTGAGTCAGAAGCAAGGAACACATCAACATCTCGCTTTACATCTAACAACGAGGTCAGAAGCAAAGAATCATCTTGCTTTACGTCTAACAACTAGGTCAGAAGCAAGGAATCATCTTGCTTTACATCTAACAACTAGGTCAGAAGTAAGGAACACATCAACATCTCACTTTATGTCTAACAACAAGGTCAGAAGCGAGGAATCATCTTGCTTTACATCTAACAATGAGGTCATAAGAAAGGAATCATCTTTCTTTACATCTAACAACTGGGTCAGAAGCAAGGAATCACACATCATCTCGCTTTACGTCTAACAACTAGGTCAGAAGCAAGGAATCATCTTGCTTTACGTCTAAAAATGAGGTCAGAAGCAAGGAATACCCACAACGTCATGCTTTACATCTAACAGCGAGGTCGGAAGCAATGACTCATCTTACTTTACGTCTAACAGCGAGGTCAGAAGCAAGGAATACACAAAGCACCTTGATTTACGTCTAACAGCGAGGTCAGAAGCAATGACTCATCTTGCTTTATGTCTAACATCGAGGTTAGAAGGAAGGAATAAATATATACTCCCCCTTTCAGGGAGGGTCCTTTCGGACTATACCAAGCTTATCTCGAAAGTGTTCAAACTTTACATGAGATAGACGTTTGGTCCACACATCAGCAACCTGTTCATCCGTGCTAATGTATTAGAGCTTCAAGACTCCTCTCTATACCATGTCACGGATGAAATTATAGCGGATCTCTATGTGCTTCGACCTGTCATGGAATACAGGATTCTCTGTCATCTTTATGTAGCTCTGGTTGTCATATAGAATCATGGTTGCTCTCATCTCCATGTCAAATAGGCCAGTCAATAACTTTCGAAGCCATATGGCTTCGCAGCTAGCAGACCATGCGGCAATGTACTCTGCTTCCACTGTGCTGAGAGAAATACTGGATTTCTTCCTACTCTGCCACGAGATCATTGATGATCCCAAACTAAAACAACATCCGGAAGTGCTTTTTCTGTCAGCAACACTTCCTGCCCAATCTACATCAGTATATCCACTCAATGTGAAGTCATGATCTCCATCATAGCTGAGACCATAATCCATTGTACCTTTAAGGTACCTCATGACATATTTTGTAGCCACTAGGTGAACACATCTGGGCTCTACCAGAAAGAGACTCAAGGTGTTCACTGCAAAATAGATGTTTGGTTTGGTCTTCGTCAAGTACATCAACGATCCAATAATCTGTCTGTACAGTGTGACATCTATCAAATCTGATGAAGTATCGACCAACAGCTTCAGCTTCTCTTCCAAGGGTGTATTCATGGGCTTACATTCTATCATGTTGAATCTCTTTAAGATTTCAACCGTGTACTTCCCTTGGTTAAGGAAGATTCTTTCTGGACTCTGCCATACCTCAAGGCATAAGAAGTAATGCATTAGACCAAGTTCTTTCATTTCAAATTCTATGGCAAGTCTCTTTTTACATTCAGTGATGAGCTTTTCTTCTCCAATTAAGAATAAGTCATCCACATACAGTAGTAATATTACTGGTTCATTATCCATAATTTTGAAGTAGAGATTTGAGTCTACTTTACTCTTGGTAAATCCTAAGCTCGTCAAGAAACTGTCTATATGGCCATACCAAGCTCTAGGAGCTTGCTTCAATCCGTATAAGGCTTTCTTCAATCAACAGACATGAGACTTCATGTCTTCAACCTCAAATCCTTGGGGTTTCTCTATATACACTTCCTCTTCGATAACACCATTCAGGAAAGTTGTCTTCACGTCCATTTGGAGCAACTTCCATTTCATCTTGGCTGCAAGAGCTATAATGGTTCTGATCGAAGTGTATCTGGCCACCAGAGTGAATGGCTCTTCATAGTCAATGCCTTCCTTTTGGGAAAAGACACGAGCAACAAATATTTCTTTATATTTCTCAATACTTCCATCAACAACATGTTTTATTTTGAAGAGCCATTTTTATGATACCACATCCTTACTTTTTGGTTTGGGAAATATTTCCCATACATCATTATTTATTATGGATTGGTATTCCTCTGTCATGGCATTTGCCCATTCCTTCTTTTGAATGGCTTCTTCAAAGCCTGTAGGCTCCTCATCTAGGAGGTCACACATCAAAGTTGTGTAACTAGAGAATGGCTTTGGTCTTTTCACCTGTCTCGTGGTTCCTTCTGGAACACCATACTTCTCTCCATCTTGAATAAGCTCTGTTTCCCAAGCAGGCTTTCTTTTATGGGAGAAGGTCATTTGAGGAGGTTCTTGAACTTCTGTTATATCATGGTCTTCAGGAATCTCCTCATCAGGGGAAGTTACGACTTCCCTTACAGGTTCTGCAGCTTTGGGAACTTCCCTCACGGATTCTGTAATCTTGGGATTTATAGGTTCCTCTTCATATACTTCTTCAAGATGGCATCTTCTTGATTTCTTAAGTGTTTCTTCTTCATCAAAGGTCACGTCCCTGCTGATCTTAATATGGCGGTGACCAGGTATGTAGATTTTGAAGGCCCTGGAGACCTCACAGTATCCCACAAATATTCCCTTCTTTCCAAAGGGTTCCAACTTGTTTCTTCTCTTTTGGTATATGAATAAACATTGGACAACCAAATATTTTGAGATGGCTTACCTCTGGCTTCTTTCCGGTGAACATTTATTCTGGGGTCTTGAACCCATGTGCACTATAGGATAATTTGTTCTGCACATAAACAGTTGCCATTGTTGCTTCTGCCCATAAGCACATAGGAAGATCTTGATCGTGAATCATGGTCTTTACAGCTTCCATAATTGTTATGTTCTTCCCTTCAACTACACAGTTTTGTTGGGGATTATAGGGAGTAGTGAGTTCCCTCTTGACCCTGACATCTCTACAGAAGTTTACAAACTCCTTTGAGGTATATTCTCCTCCATTATTTGACCTGAGTATCTTGATCTTTCTTTCAGAAAGATTCTCTATCAAGGCTTTGAATTCCTTGAATTTACTGAATACTTCATCTTTAGATT
>JZKD02S1705603.1:592601-602611 GCA_000966675.3 Picea glauca
ATTTAGTTTAATTTATTTTTTTTAATGATTTTAAATTTTAGATAATTAATATTTTATTAAGTTTTATACTATATTTTATTCATGGTAAAATGTAGTATGGTTTACTTATATAATATACATCCAGAGAATGTTTATAGTTATATAATATAAAGAATGTTTATAGTTATATAATATAAAGTTACAATGTTTTTTACCTAAATTTATATTTTAAAATTAAATTATAATGTGAATTTGTTTAGATTGAATTTGATTGTGTGTTTTATTAAATATCTCAACTATGACATGTATTATATGAATTTTTATAATTATAGATTAGACTAGGATAGGCTAGGATAGGCTAGGATAGAATAGGGTAGACTAGAGTAGGCTAGCTTAGAGTAGGCTAGGCTAGGTTAGGCTAGGCTAGGCTAGAGTAAACTAGGCTAGGTTAAATTAAACTAGACTAGGCTAGGCTACAATAGACTAAGCTAAGCTAGGCTAGGCTAGATTAGAATAGACTAGAGTAGGATAAAGTAGGCTAGGCTAGAGTAGCATATGCTAGGCTAGGCTAGAGTAGGCTAGGATAGGCTAGGCTAGAGTAGGATAGGCTAGAGTAGAATATAATGGGCTAGGATAAAGTAGGCTAGGCTAGGCTAGGCTAGGCTAGGCTAGGCTGAGCTAGAGTAGGATAGAGTAGGCTAGGCTAGGCTAGAGTAGGCTAGGTTAGGCAAGAGGAGGTTAGGCTAGGAAAGGCAAGCTATGTTAGGCTAGGAAAGTCTAGGCTAGAGTATGCTACGCAAAGTTAGGTTAGGCTATGCTAGAGTATGTTAGGCTAGGCTAGGATAGAGTAGGCTAGGCTAGACTTGACTAGGATAGAGTAGGCTAGGCTAGAGTAGGAAAGGTTAGTGTAGGCTAAAGTAGGATAGGCTAGTGTAGATAGAGTAGGCTAGGCAAGATTAGGCTATGTTAGGTTAGGCTAGAGTAAGTTAGGCTATAGTAAGCTAGCATAGGCAAGAGTAGGATAGGATAGGCTAGAGTAGGATAAGCTAGGAAAAGGTAGGGAAGGCTAGAGTAGTATAAGATAGGCTAGGCAAGAGTAGGATAGGCTAGGCTAGGCTAGAGCAGGATAGGGTAGAGTAGGCTAGGCTAGAGTAGAATAGACTAGGCTGGGATAAAGTAGGCTAGGCTAGGCTAGAATAGGCTAGGCTAGGTTAGGCTAGGCTAGGGTAAGTTAGGCTAGGTTAGGTTAGTCCAGGCTAGAGTAGGTTAGTCCAGGATAGGATTGGCTAGGCTAGGATAGGCTAGAGTAGGCTAGGCTAGGATAGGCTAGAGTAGGCTAGGCTATGCTAGAGTAGGCTAGGCTAGGCTAGAGTAGGCTAGGCAAGGTTGGATTAAGCTAGAGTAGGCTAGGGTAGGCCAAAGTAAGGTAAGGTAGGGTAGGCTAGCGTAGACTAGGATAGGCTAGCGAAGACTAGGCTAGGCTTGTCTAGAGTAAGCTATGCTAAGCTAGGATAAGCCAGGCTAGGCTAGACTAAGCTACAATAGGCTAGGTTGGGCTAGAGTAGGCTAAGCTACGTTAGGCCAGGCTAGGCTAGGCTAGGATAGAGTAGGCTAAGCTCGAGTAGGCTAGCACAGTCTAGGATAGGCTAGGATATGCTACGCTTGGCTAGGATAAGCTAGACTAGGCTAGGCTAGGCTAGAATAGGCTAGACTAGGTCAGAGTAGGCTAGGCCACACTAGACCAAGCTAGGATAGGTTAGGCTAGGCTAGGCTAGGATAGGCTAGGCTAGGCTAGGCTAGGATAGGCTAGAGTAGGCTAGGCTAGGTAGAGTAGGCTAGGCTAGGCTTGGATAAGCAAGGCTAGGATAATGAAGGATAAGCTAGGGAAGACTAGAGTAGGCTAAGCTATGCTAGAGTATGTTATGGTAGGCAAGAGTAGGTTAGTCTAGGTAACGTAGGCTAGGTTAGGCTAGGAAGGTCTAGGCTATCCTAGCCTAGGATTGAGTAGCTAGGCTAGGCTAGGCTAGAGTAGGCTAGAATAGGTTAGGCTATAGTAGATTAGGCTAGAGTAGGCTAGGCTAGAGTTTACTAGGCTGTAGTAGGCTATGCTAGAGTAGGCAAGGCTACTATAGGCTAAAGTAGGCTAGGCTAGTGTAGATAGAGTAGGCTAGGCTAGAGTAAGCTATGTTAGGTTAGTCTAGAGTAATTTAGGCATTAATAAGCTAGCATATGCAAGAGTAGGCTAGAGTAGGCTAGAGTAGGATAAGCTAGGCTAGGGTAGGGAAGGATAGAGTAGGATAGGATAGGATAGGATAGGATAGGCTAGAGTATAATAGACTAGGCTATGATGAAGTAGGCTAGGCTAGGATAGAGTAGGCTAGTGTAGGTTAGGCTAGAGTAGGCTAGGGTAGGCTAGAGTAGGCTAGGATAGGCTGGAGTAACGTAGGATAGGCTAGGATAGGTTAGAGTATGCTAGTCCAGGCTAGGCTAGGCTAGAATAGGCTTGTCTAGGCTAGAGTAGGCTAGGATAGGCTCGTCTAGGCTAGGCTAGAGTAGACTAGAGTAGGCTAGACTAGGCTAGACTAGAGTAGGCTAGGCTAGGCTAGGCTAGTCTATACTAGGCTAGGCTAGTCTAGTCCAAGCTAGGCTAGGCTAGAGTAGGCTACGGTAGGTTGGATTAGGCTAGAGTAGGCTAGGGTAGGCTAGGCTAGCATAGACCAGGCTAGGCTTGGCTAGGCTAAGCTAGGCTAAGCTAGTCTAGGCTAGGCTAGACTAGAGTAGGCTAAGCTAGAGTAGTCTAAGATAGGCTAAGTATATATATGAATTCTTATAATTATATATTAGACTATGCTAGGCTAAGATAGAATAAGGTAGATTCTAGAGTCGGCTAGGCTAGGTTAGGCTAGGCTAGGCTAGAGTAGACTAGGCTAGGTTAAAGTAAACTAGGCTAGGCTAGGCTAGAGTAGTCTAAGATAGAATATGTTAGGCTAAAGTAGGCTAAGCTAGGCTAGGCTAGAGTAGTCTAGGATATAGTAGATTAGGCTAGGCTAGGATATGCTAAGATATTGTGATATAAAACTATCAAGGAACACATCAAGTATAAATGCTCATGCAGAAACATAAATGAGAAAAAGGAAAATTAACAACATATAAACAGATCAAGTCAGTAGGATGCTACTTTCTTCTCACCTGTTAGCACTAGAAGTCACCTCTGGATTGTGGCAGAGGTAAGCCTAGTACCTGTTAGTAACATTTTTGTCCGGGGCACAAGAGTATTCAGGTATGCAGGTTGCACGAGGAGCGCCCAAGCGCAGCGCATAGAAGAAGTCTTGTTCAGACTTAAAATCAAGCGAGCAGGCAAAATTATAGTGTCAGCGGTCCTGATCCATCCATATGAGTAGATCAACGGTTGGCAGGAAGTCGCAGATAGAGAAGATGCACCGAGGATAGCGCCCACATCATGTGTGGGCATGGATGGCAGCCATTCATCCAAAGGACACATGGCGCGAGATCTAGTCACGTCGACTTTTCGACAGTCCCGAGTTCAAAGGGTGAATGTTTTTTTTCATTATACATCTCGAAGCCCCGAACCCTGAAGTGCCAATAGCGCATGAAATCAGGCTCACAGCATCATCGAATGAGTTCAGAGCCGTCAGATCTAGGGGGGCGTGCAGTGCCAACTCAAGCCATCTCAGCGTTTCTCTCATTGCGGTTTCAAGGAACGGGGATCAGCCCCTTCCTATTCACGAACGTCGAAATCTCCTTTGCAAGTAAGCATAGGGTCACAGCCCGTGGCCACCTGGGAAAGAAAAGAATTGTGCAAAAGGAGCCAAAGGCGTCGGGGCTAGCTGCCGAAAGGATCATCCTGATCTCCATGCGCCATCTGATGCGAATTCGATCTTGTTCCTCGCTAAAGAATTAAATGAAGGTGAACAGAGGTAGTTGAAACCTTAGCTCACTTAATGCGAGGTATGGAGGTTCCGGCAGACAGTCTGCCCGAGATGGTCCTGTACACTGATTTTCTCCAAAAGGTCATGGCCGGTCCTCATCTGACCAGAGAAATTTTGTGCACGCCATGTTGGCCTTTAATGTTGTTGCTATCTCCCCTGCAGGAGCCATGCACAGTTAAGGCAGTGTCTGACAAAAGTTACCTGTCCAAATTTGGCTGAGGGGACACCACGCCTTGGATGACTGAACATGCCTCTGATAGGAAAATTTTGCTGAGTATATAGACTCAGTCTTTGTATTTTGTAAAGGTCGAGGGTTGAGCTAGGCTCCCGATTGTAAAGGTTTGTTGCAGCGCTGGTCGCTCTGGTTAATGTATAAGGCATTTGAGACTTCTTACTTTATGGATGTCAGCCTCTTTTTCCATCTCTTTGTTTACTATGTTAGAACAGATCGAAATTGGAGGATCCAGTCGAGTTGCGTTGTTGTAGGATGATGTAGGTTGGATCACTGCAATAGTCGCAGCATTTCTAATCAATTCTTGTCTTTTCTCAGCGCTGGAATGGCTTGGAATTAGAGGATCCAGTCAAGTCACCCTTCAACTCCTTGAAACTCTGGACCAAGAGGATCTTGGTTTCTAAGTTTTTCTTCTTCAAGCTTCCGAAGGCCTGTTGCCCGAGGCAGTCTTTTTCACCCTTCTCACAAGTCTTCCATCTGCCACCCTTTAATCAACTTACTGATGGAAGTTGGATCAAGACCTCCCTTGCTTTCTACATACCAAACCCTGGTTCCTGTGTCAATGCTTCTTTCCTAGGTCTCTTTCCATTCGACCACCCTCATTTATTAAATCGTGACAATAAAAACTGATGGGCGTCGGGCTCTACTCCTGCAAGCAATCCAGGAGTGACTTCTGACGCTAACATTTATGGCATCGTTGCCGGGGACGAAGTTGAAGATTTTCCCTGGGCAGAACGACATTGAGCCTTTGATTCTGAAGGTGCATCAGACATCAGAGCCTTCAAGATTGCTACTGTGCACCTAGCGACTCCATTGTGGCAAATCCATTGTTTCCACTTCACTGTTTAAGCTGTGGCTACTGTTGGCACACTTGAAAGATGACCCAGAGGAGCTTTCTCGAGAAGGTTTTAGTAGTTGCTTTATCAGCCTGAGAAGCTTCCTGGGGTAACAACAACGTTAGGATCTAGCCTTTGATGGTGAACAAGGACTAGACACATTTGAATTTGCGCATCCTTCACCTGGTGACTCCATGATTCAAGGATCGATTGGCGACTCCACTGGTTTGATATGGAGAAAATTCTTGCTCGCAAGTTTGCTCCTTTTAATTTTTCTGTTATTCCTGGTTTTCCTAGTGTTGTCCCCTCTCTAGATGAATGGGGCGATTATTTTCCCATATTTGGAAAATGTGAAGAGGACAACTCTGCTCAACACCTCAGTGAGTTTCATGAACTCATGCATCAATGGGAAATACATCATGAGGATGTATTACTGAAAATGTTAATGTTCTCGTTAGCAGGGGATGCTCGTAAATGGTATCATTCTTTACCCCCTGCTAGCATCTCTTCACTCAGTGAATTCCATGCAACCTTCACTGCCTATTGTCAAGAGCTTTATCCCTCTGAGTTGATTTGTCATAACTGTTGTGAGGGATACCACAACTATATACAAGATAAAGTTGTTTCATACATAGGCTGTGAGGATGATCCTGACGACCTGGATCAAAAATCATTCCTTTCTCCTCCACATTCGTCTGCATCAGAGGAGGGTCATGAAGTTGATGAAGATCCCAGGGAGGAAGAAGACACCCTAAGTGAGTTGATGGATCAAGTGAAGTATCTCTCTACTAAATATGCAAAGTTGGAATCTGAGGACAATGGGGAGGATTTTCTAGTCTCTGAGGCAGATGTTCTAGATGGCTCTTTTGAGGAGATTATCGAATATTTTGTAAACGCATTAACATCTGCCCCCAATGAGCTTGTTGTCTCAGTTAAAAATGATGAAGAGGTAGTTGTGGAAGAGGATTGTTCTCTTTTCCTTCACGATATTTCCCATGATGTGTTTACATTTGGGGTCGAAATGGAGGAGCGGGGGATAGTTCCATTTCTGCAAGTTGGAGAAGCTCTTTTCCCCTCCGAATTTGAAGATTATGTGGAAGAGGAGCAGAAGAACCCCACATCACCTTTTTCTTATCAGAGCAGCCAGACCACTTATGACATTTAGGAATCAGATTCTGAGCTCGATATGATGGATTTCCAAGAGCAGGTCGTAGAACCTTGTCCTTGCTCACTAAGGAAAATTATCACGAGGAAATCAGCCATCTCGGTCTTTCAAGAGACACTGAGCAGTACAAGGAAGAGAAGAATTTACTCGGGGGGGCTGTTTATGATGAATACGAATCTGACCTGGGGGAGAGCCAAGAAGAGGAAAAGGAACCAGAGGAGCAGTTTTCCCTTTGTTCAGAACCAGTCAGTGAGCAGCCACCACCTGAGATTAGCGAGCCCCCTTCAGTTATTCACCCGCCTGTGCTTATCAGAGATATTCGGCCGCATGTGAAAAACTGTGTAGCAGAAGAGGTTGTCTGTCACCAATTTCCTGGAATTGGCCACTCATTTGATGAACATGTCAGCGAATACATGGAGTGGCATTTCCCTTATGCTTTGGAGCCTCCATATCCCATCTCAACTTCAGCATGTAAGGGGAAGTTGAAGAGTGTAACTGTTTTGCTGTCTCAGTTACATCAACTATTTGTGATCATTGATAGAAGGAAAGAGATTCCCTTCAAGAAGTTACTTGATTGGTTATGGTGGAAGTCTGCTTTCACCTAGCCCCATGTACAGTGTTTTATTAGTTTAGGATTGTATATAAATGGGCTCCTTTGAGCATGTATCCTTATTTTTTTCTTTTATTTTTCAGCCTGTATTTTCAGCAACAGGATGTTTTGAGCCTAACTCCATAGCCCAACAGCAAGGCACTAAAGTTGTGGAATGAGTCCTTAGAGCATCATAGGGATGACTCTATCCCCCATGGAGCCTGATGTTAGTAACATTTTTGTCTGGGGCACAAGAGTATTCAGGTCTGCAGGTTGCACGAGGAGCGCCCAAGCGCAGCGCATAGAAGAAGTCTTGTTCGGACTTAAAAGCAAGCGACCGGGCAAAATTATAGTGTTAGCGGTCCTGATCCATCCATATGAGTAGATCAACAGTTGGTGGGAAGTCGCATATAGAGAAGATGCGCTGAGGATAGCGCCCACATCATGTGCGGGCATGGATGGCAGCCATTCATCCAAAGGACACGTGGCGTGAAATCTGGTCACGTCGGCTTTTCGGCAATCACGAGTTCAAAGGGTGAAGGTTTTCTGTCATTATACATCTCAAAGCCCCGAACCCCGAAGTGTCGATAGCACATGAAATCAGGCTCACAACATCATCAGGTGAGTTCAAAGCTATCAGATCTAGGGGGACGCGCGGCACCAACTCAAGCCATCTCAGTGTTTCGCTCATCACGGTTTCAAGGAACGGGGATCAACCCCTTCCTATTCACAAATGTTGAAAGCTCCTTTGCAAGTAAGCACAAGGTCACAGCCCATGGCCACCTGGGAAAGAAAAGAAATGTGAAAAAGGAGCAAAAGTCATCGGGGCTAGCCGCTGAAAGGATCATCGTGATCTCCATGCGCCATCTGATGCGACTTCGATCCTAGTCCTCCCTGAAGAATTAAATGAAGGTGAACAGAGGTAGTTGAAACCTCAACTCACTTATTGAATGCGAGGTATGGAGGTTCTGGAAGACAATCTGCCCGAGACGGTCCTGTACACTGATTTTCTCCAAAAGGTCATGGTCGATCCTCATCTGACCAGATAAAGTCTACGCACGCCATGTTGGCCTTTAATGTTGCTGCTATCTCCCCTGCAGGATCCATGTGCAGTTAAGGCAGCGTCTGATGAAAGTTACCTGTCCAAATTCGGCTGAGGAGACACCATGCCTTGGATGACTGAACATGCCTCTGATAGGTGAATTTTGCTGAGTATATAGACTCAGTCTTTGTATTTTGTAAAGGTCGAGGGTTGATCTAGGCTCCCGATTGTAAAGTTTTGTTGCAGCGTTGGTCGCTCTGGTTAATGTATAAGGCATTTGAGACTTCTTACTTTATGGATGTCAGCCTCTTTTTCCATCTCTTTGTTTACTATGTTAGAACAGCTCGGAATTGGAGAATCTAGTCGAGTTGTGCTGTTGTAGGATGATGTAGGTTGGATCACTGCAACAGTCGTTTCTAATCAGTTCTTGTGTTTTCTCAACGCTGGAATGGATTGGAATTGGAGGATCCATTCGAATCACCCTTCAACTCCTTGAAACTCTGGACCAAGAGGATCTTGGCTTCTAAGTTTTTCTTCTTCAAGCTTCCGAAGGCCTGTTTCCTGAGGCAGTCTTACTCACCCTTCTCACAAGTCTTCCATCTACCACCCTTTAATCAACTTACTGATGGAAGTTGGATCAAGACCTCCCTTGCTTTGTACATACTAGACCCTGGTTCCTGTGTCAATGTTGCTTTCCTGGGTCTGTTTCCACTCGACCACCCCCATTTATTAAATCATGACAATAAAAATTGATGGGCGTCGGGCTCTGCTCCTGCAAGCAATCCAGGAGTGACTTCTGACGCTAATAGTACCCATCAAGGGTTTTGGTGGATGTTGGTTTTATATGGATGGAGGTCAATGGAAAAAACTCAAAATATGAATGATGTTCAACACAGAACTGGACAGGAAATGTATACGGAAGTGAGGGCCACAACTAACTTCAATCAGTGAATTGGGTTTAAGTGTGAACAAAGGGAAGACTTAGTAAGGAAGGTGTACAAGGCTACTATGAGCATCAGGCCTTCAAGCATCTTGGAGAAGAAAAACTCAGACTCAAGATCACTCTTAAGATCAAGTTTCAGACACTGAAAGGTGTCCAAACAACACAGTCACAACAACACAATGATCAAACCTATGTCACCATGTTACTGCAGCAACTCAACTGGATCATCCATGCCCAAGCCATTCAGTGTAAGAGAGAAAAAGATCACAAGGAATGTGACTAAAACTGGTCATGACATTGCTATAATTAAACCTACTTTACAACAGCATAACAACCCTCGAATGGATCCTCCATGCTCAAGTGTTTTAGCATAGTTTGTACAAAGAGATGAAAAGAGGCTGACTTCTATGAATCTTAAAGTCTCAAAACGATTACATAACCAAATAACAGCTCTAGCATCACAAGAATTACAAGATGGGATCTCTGTTCAACCATTTGATGACCCTAAAAAAATATCAAAACTACTTATTTATACTCAGAACCATCCTTGACTACCAGGAGAGTGATCTGATAACTACATTCAAAACTTTGTGTCTGAGTAGTTTTCTGTTAGACTATGCATGCATTCCTCTGTCAGACATGTGCTAAGATCAATATGGGCTTTGCAATAAAAAAATTTCACAGGGGTACCCCGGGCTGTTGGTTCAGTCCCCACGGCTGGGTCCTCCATACTTCTAATTACTGAGTGAGTCGAGGCTTCAACCACCCAAACTGCCTTCCATTAATTGCTTTCAATTACTACTCCTTCTCGGGATCACAAGAAGGATAAATACCCAGGGGAAGCTGTGTGTTGCTGGAAGATGTGTAAATCTCACCTGACGATCTTGAAACCATGACGGTTTCACTCGGTAATGAAAGCGGGAGCTTTCATATTTTTGCGTAGACCTTCTGAATTTGTCACCCTTATTGGCATGGGACCTTGGGCCATGACCCAATGCTTATGCAATCTGAAATTTTGGGATTTCGTGGTTCAGGAGTCCTCACTCCACTTGATCCCTGATATCCTGATGCTCGAACTCACAAAATGGCCTATCTCAGATTGACGGTTGGATATGCTATGCATCCGATGACCACGATTGTTTCTAGAAATCCCATTCACTTGTCAATAAACAGGTGCTTACTCTTCTTTGTGGCCCCGCTTCCCATATGACCTCGGGCCGTGACCCTGGGCCCATTCTTCGAATGTTTTTGGGACTTCATATTTCAGGGAATCG
>JZKD02S1705603.1:602661-667025 GCA_000966675.3 Picea glauca
CACTAAGACACAAATATTCACTACTACTTCACTTAGCACACTGGCTCCTTCTTACATCACCTAGATATCTATTTATACATTACAAAATGGGCCTAAACATGGGTAAACCCATGGGTGTTTTTGGGACTTCATATTTCAGGGAAGCGGGGTGTTGCTTCCTATCACACCTATGATTCACGAAACCACGATTTTGGGATTTCATGTTTCGTGAACTTGCATCATGCTCCACGCTAAATCCCCCGACTCACAAAATCACAATTTCTCTTATCTACTGCCACGTGCCCCTCTGGTTTGGACATCCCAAATCTATTTTATTTTGACTCCTTCCAAAACTGCCGAAAAGTGCTTCCGCAAACCATTCGATCGACTGCCACCTATCCCGATAAGATCCACGACCCAAATCTAATCATCATCATATTGAGATTTCGCATATCGGGAAGTTGAAAGAATACTCACCTCCCTTCTGCCGACTTCTGACTCTGTGCTTGCCTCAGATTGATGGTCCACACCTTTCCTTGACCCAACGACTCATATTTACCTCGCGACTTTAGACCTTTGTCTGACGTTAAACTTAGCATGTATTTATGATCTAGATCACTTGGGGACCACTGATATGATCCTCTACTCTCAGGAATGTCCACCGTTGAAGTTGATTTCACCTATTACTTGCATTTCGAGCTTGAAATGGACTGCTCTAAATGCTTCACTTTGACATTCCTTGTGTAGGCTGTGAACTTGGACAACCTGCTACCCTTGAAAACTATATGTGATAACATTTGGCTCCATAGGGGATGGCATGCTCCCTGCGAGCTGCCAAGAACAAGTAGTTCCATTCACCTTAAGCATTGGAATATGGAGTCAAGCGCAAAACATCCTTCTAAAAAATACATGTCGATAAGTAAAAAATGAAAATCAACACACATGCTCCAAGGAGCTTATTTATGTACAGTCTTACACTAATTGATTTTTACACAGTGCTAGGTGAACAAAAACTTCCACCATAGCCATTCCAATAACTTCCTACCTAGAAGCTCCTTCACTTTGTGGATGATTGATAACAGATAATGCAATAGTGACAACAAAACAGTTACAGTCTTCATCTTTTCTCCAGGGGTTGAAGTTGAGATTAAATGAGACGGATCCAAGGTATGAAGGAAATTCCACTCCATGTACTCATTGACAGGATCATAGTATGAGTGGAAGATTCCAGAAAATTGGTAACAGGCATCCTTCTCTACTACACATCTTCTCACACATTGTTGAATGCCTTTGGTAAGCACAGGTGCATGAGAAACTGATGCAAGCTGACTGAACTCAGACGATGGTTGCTCACTGATAGGCTCTAAGCTGGAGATAAACTGCTCCTCCTGCTGGTCCTTTCTTCTTCATGGCTCTCCCAAGGGTCAGATTCATACTCGTCATAAAACAGAACCATGGGAAATTCATGCTCTTGGTATTCTGCAGGCCTAGGGTGGTGGATCTCTTCATGATAATCTTCATCAATGAACAAAGGATAAGGATCTTCTTTTTTTTCTTGGAACTCATGTATATCCAGCTCAGAATCTGATTCATAGCTGTCATACACAGGTTGGTTTCTCCCTGAGATATCAAAATGTACTGTAGGGCTCTACTACTCTTCATTTGAATACTCATCAAAGTTGGGTAAGTGCAGGACTCCCACCTCTTGCAAAACAGGGGCGATCTCTTGATCCTTCATTTCAATCCTGAGTGAAAACACATAGTGGGAAATATTTTGAGGGAAAAGAGATGAATCATCTTCCATAATGGCTTCTTCCTTTAAATACAAGACAATAGGCTCATCAGGGGCAGAAAATAATACCTCTACAGTTATGAAATATTCAATATTACCATCATCAGTAGGGCTGCCAATAACATCTGCTTTGAGAACTGGAAAATCCTCAGCGCTTTCGTCAAGAAGGCAACACTCAGAATCTGCCTTTAATTCCTCTATCTATGCAAAAAGATATTTTACCAATTCCATCAGCTCACTTAGAGCATCTTGGCCCTCCTCACGGTCCTCATCCTCACAGGATTTATCAAAACCAGCCATATCTTGATCACCATCTTCATATTCCTCATGACAATAATGACAAATGAACTCAAAGGAATAAAATGCTTGACAGTGCCTAGTGAAGGCTACATGAAATTATCCCAGTGAAGAAATTCTAGCAGGGGTAAAGAATGATATCACTCACAAGCATCCCCTGCTAACGAGAACATGAACATCTTAATTAATACATCCTCATGATGTATCTCCCACTGGTGCGTGAGTTCATGAAACTCACTGAGATGCTGAGCAGGGTTGTCCTCTTTACACTCTCTAAATATAGGAAAGCAATCATTCCATTCCTTTGGAGCAAGGACAACATTAGGAAAACCAAGAGAACAAAAAAATTTAAAGGATGAAACCTTCGAGCCAGGATTCTTTCCATCTCGAACCAGTGGAGACACCAATTGATCCTTCAACCATGGAGTCTCCAGGTGAAAGATATGGAGCATTAGTTTGTTTGGTCTTTGTTCACCATCGAAGACCAGATCTGATCATTGTGTTCTCCCAGGGGGCTACCAAGTGTAGCCAGAAGAAGTCACACTGAAACACCGGATCCGTGACAGTGGAGTCGCCACAGTGGATTCACCATAGTGGAGTCTCCAATTGCAAGAAAAAAATTCAAAGGTTCTGAATTTTGATGCACCTTCATAATCATAAGTTCATTGTAATTCTACCCAGGGAGAATCTTCAATTCATCGCCGAAAGCAGGACCAGAAATGTTAGCACTAGTAGTCACCTGTAGATTGCGGAAGAGGTGAGCCCAGTACCCATCATATTTTTTGGTGGATGTTGGTTTTATATGGATGGAGGCCAATGGACAAAACTCAAAATCTGAATGATGTTCAACACAGAACTAGACAAGAAATGTACAAGGAAGTGAAGACCACAACTAACTTCATTCAGTGAATTGGGTTTAAGTGTGAGCAGAGGGAAGACTTAGTAAGGAAGGTGGACAAGGTTGCTATAAGAATCATTCCTTCAAGAAGCTTGGAGAAGAAAAACTTAGAATCAATACCACTCTTAAGCTCAAGTTTCATACACTGAAATGTGTCCAAACAACACAGTCACAACAACACAATGATCAAACCTACAACACCATCCTGCTGCAGCAACTCGACTAGATTCTCCATGCCCGAGCCATTCAGTGTAAGAGGGAAAAAGATCACAAGGAAGCTAACTAAAACTAGTCATGACACCACTGCAATCAAACCTACATTAGAATAGCATAACAACCCTCGACTAGATCCTCCATGCCCAAGTGTTTTAGCACAGTTTGTACAAAGAGATGAAAAGAGGTTGACATCTATTAATCTTAAATTCTCAAATCGATTACATAACTAGAGAAAAACTCTGGCATCATAAGCATTACAGGATGGGATCTCTTCTCAACCATTTGATGACCCTATAAAAATATCAAAACTACTTATTTATACTCATAACAGTCCCCGACTACAAGGAGAGTGATCTGATCACTACATTCGAAACTTTGCATCTGAGAAGTATTCTGTCAGACTGTGCATGCATTCTTTTGTCAGATAGGATCTCAGATCAGTATGGGATTTGTAGGAAAATTTTCTCACAGGGGTACCACGGGCTGACAGTTCAGTCCCCACGATCAAGTCTTCCATACTTCTAATTACTGATTGATTCAAGGCTTCAACCACCCAACCTACCTTCCATTAATTGCTTTCAATTACTACTCCTTCTCGGGATCACAATAAGGCTAAATTCCTAGGGGTTGTTGTGCACTGCTGGTGGACTTGTTAAGCTCACCCGATCATCTTGAAACTGTGACGGTTTCACTCGATAACGAAAGCAGACTCTTTCTTCTTTTGGCCCAGACCTTGTGAATTTGTCACCCTTATCGGCATGCGACCTTGAGCCATGTCCCAACGCTTATCCCATCTGAAATTTTGGGATTTCACGGTTCGGGAGTCTTCACTCCTCTTGATCCCGTATATCCCGATGCTCAAACTTAGAAAATGGCCTCTCTCATATTGACGGTTGGATATGCTATGCATTCAACCACCATGATTGTTTTTGAAAATCCCAGTCACCCACCGATAAACATGTTCTTACTCTTATTTGTGACCCCGCTTCAGATATGACCTCGAGTCGTGACCTTGGTGACCTTGGGCCCACTCTTCAAATGTTTATTGGACTTTGTATCTCAGGAATTGGGGTGCTTCTTCCTGTCACACCTCTGATTCATGAAACCATGATTTTGGTATTTCGTGTTTCACAAACTTGCATTGTGCTCCACGCTAAATCCCCTGAATCATGAAATCACGATTTCTCTTATCCGCTACCACGTGTCCCTCCAGTTTGGACATCCCAAATCTATTTTATTTTGACTACTTCCAAAACTCCCGAAAGTCGCTTCTGCGAACCATCAGATCGGCTGCCACATGTCCTGATAAGATCCACGAACCAGATCTAATATTTATCGTATCGGGATTTCACGTCTTAAGAAGTTGAAAGAATACTCACCTCTCTTCTCTCGACTTTCGATTATGTGCTTGCCTCAGATCAACAGTCCACGGTTTTCCTTGACCCAACGACTTATATTTACCTCGCGACTTCGGACCTCTGTCTGACGTTAAAATTCGTGCATCTTTATGATTCCAATCACCTTGGGGCCACTGATATGATCCTCTACTCTTAGGAATGTCCATTGTTGAAGCTAGTTTCACCTGTTGCTTGCATTTTGAGCCTAAAATGGACTGCTCTAAACGTTGCACTTTGCGTTCCTTGTGCAGGCTGTGAATTTGGACAACCTGATGCCCTTGACAACTATATGTTATAACACCACCTTTTCCCAAGAAGTCTTCTTTACATCTATAGGGACAATGCTAGTTGCACTACTCCTCTCCTTGTAGGCTAAGACTAAAGCTGCATTCTAATTTCTTTGCCTCCTAGATGGTCTGGCTGTCAGTTCTTTTACAATTTCGTAGACCTTTTTTTTCAACCAATAATTTTGGTTTCCTTCAAATATTTCAATGTTGTTGCAACTAATGAGGAAGCAGTAGGTATTCCATTTTGAAACATGCTAAATAGTCTTTCATTTTTTTTCAGTGGCTTCTTCTTAACTAGTAGAGACAACACAATCAATTTTTTCAACACCTGGTACAAAATTATTTTCAGACTTGAGATTATCACCTTCACTACTCCTAGATTTTTTTGAAGACCCATAAGATTCAATGTTGATATTTTCACAGTTTCACTTAAACTCTTTTTCCTGCAAGGGAAGGATAAACAGAGAATCAACATTTGTTATCTAATCCTACAAATTTTTAAGACCATCTTCTCTTACAAAAACATATTATATAGTTACCTGTTCAGTTGCAACTAAGATATTATCCTTCATTGCAGGAGACACATAGCCATGCAAAAATACTCAACTTCAGTTAACTGCTAGATTGATTCATAAAGCATTGCAAATTAAACCATTAAGAAAGAAAGGCATCCACCATTAAAAAAAAAAGGATTAATAAAGCATTGCAACTTAAATCAACACTCTATCGTAAAAAATCCATAATATGGCCACAAATCATTATTTGGAAGAAAGGAAAAATACTTTTTAGATCAATTTAAACTAATCATGTAAACACTGAATAGAGGTGGTCAAGAAGTATACATGGCTTAGAAGTGGCTTAGAAGTAACGAACAACATGAAATAATGGTTGAGTGATGACCTTTTTTTATACATAATCGAATTTTCCATTGTTTATGTCCTTAACCATAGTCATTGCCTTTACTGATGTGGTCATTTATTCTACCCTTGAGGGAATTTATTCTGGTTGATAAAGCATAACAAGAATACCCTAGTTGGAATTCTAGGAAGACATCCCTATCCACCTGAACATGGAAATTGGAGGGAGGAACTATAGGAGCCAAAATGGAAACCAATCACCCAATCTAATTTTATTTGAATTGACATAATTATCAAATATTAATATGATAATTCAGTGTCGATAGATGCTTCAAAACTTTGAAAGGATACATGGCTTATCAATTATACAATAGAATTTTGAGAATACGTATCAGGGCCTTTTCATTAAATATTTGATGAAAAGTACTTATTCTCCCGTGTTTGAGATGACCACAAGGTTTAAATGTTGACTCTCAAATAATCTTTCCACCGAACCCAACCCATGAATATTGATAGAATTCTTTATTGATCAGGCTTCAAAGCTAGACAAGAAAGCATTGAAAAATAAATATTCTAGAGAGGGGCATTTTAACTAGATAGTTGACCAAAGGAAATTGTTCTTTCACATTTTGAGCTACAAAGTTTGTAAAACGAAACAATCCATAGTCCCATAGACTATAAAGAGCCTTACCATTTTCAACTGTAAATATAAAACATCATTTATCAAAAAAACCATTTAGAGTACTTAGTTTGTCCATTGCAAAGAACATCTTAGGTGCCAAATTTGAGTCAACATTCTTGGCCTTTCCTTGCCACCCATAAGTTAATAAAATCTCTTAAGACCATAACATTGTCATTTTTTAATAGGCCTAGCTGAGGAATTTTTCCCAGATCCAATTGTCACGCTTTTGTCATTTGTTTGCCTTTTCAAAGAGTTGAAAAAAATGATCAGGAACCAGTATAGTCTCGAGTCCCTTTCTTAAATGAACAGTCAATAAGAAATCCAGAGATGAATAAACAAGCTCCAAAAATCAAAATCTACATTTCAAACCTCTGAGAAAAAACATAGTATTTGGAAAAAAGAAAACATAGCTCACAAGTCAAAGTGTCTACATCAAGAATATGTCACTTTGAAATCATTTTCAAGCCAAGACAAGCCACTAAGACTTATACTATGGCTTGAGAATCATGTCGAGGATTAGAAACCTATGTAATATTTTTGAACAACAAAAACTTCAACATAATTTTAGAGCATTATATCACAATGAGGATTCACTTAAAGGAAATAGCATATATCTCCACTTCCCCATAGGTATCTAAAGCATAAAATAAATATTGGCATCTAATTCATTCAAGACCTATACAAATAAAAAGTTAGACATCTGAGAAAATACTTAGTCACTATAATAACAATATGTAAGCATAAGACCAATGATTTTGGGATCCATACCTGCTTGAATAACATCCTCGAATATACTACCTATGTGTGCACATTTACCAAGTGTTGTTGAATTGAGCCAAAAAATTCAAGAAATCGACAATAATTAAGTAAAGCATAATTATTTGGTTTGAATATTTTTTAATTCATTCAATGGCATTAGAAATTGGTTCAAGTATACAACAATTCACACTGCCAAGTATTCAACTATTCTCAATTCCTTCCCATCCCTGTCATGACTCCCACCCAAGCCTACCATGTCAGTCCGCTCTACCGCTGCCAATATAAAAACAACATTTATCAAATTTCTTTCTCTTAATCCCTAGCCAAACAAATACCTACAAGTAATTTACTAAATATTTACCTAATCCTCAAAAATATAAATTAAATTTATTAATTTTTTCTTTTTTTTCAAACCACTAAGATGTAAACCACCAAGTTTTTTCCATATTAATTTTTTTGATCCAAATTTTTTCATATCGTACATAATTCAAATTCAAACTTTGTAACTGTGTGTTTGAACCCTTGAAAAATGAGCGTTAAATCAAATTTAGTTTCGACAACAACATTTGACATTGATTAAAGTAAACAGTGCTTCACATTGCCAAATGAAACAACCCTAATTTTTCTCTCCTCAATTCCCCCAAGACTTGTAACTGTTAAATACCCAACTTATATGCCAAGTTTAATGAAGCCCACACACCAAGGAGATCATCCCTTGTGTTTGTGCCCATCCCACAGTTGAACGTCCACCTATAACTAGTATTTCCAATTATCATAATAACACCCCCAACCCCACTCAATAGCCCATTTTCTTGAGTTGCACCGTCAAACCAACATATGGAGGCCAAAGTAATGTCAAGTGTCTTTTTTACTCTATCAGGTGTCAGGTGTCAAGTTAAGATTTTTTTCTCCATAGAAAGCCAAATAAAAAGTTTGATCTTATAAGCTAGACCCCAAGTCCACAATTTTCTCTACCACCCTATTGTTTGTTGTGGCCAAATTCTTTTTTCCATAGAATTATATACATTTTTAACAGTGAGAAAGCCTAAATGTTCACCTCCAGTCCAAATTAAGAAATCTTGTCTAGGCTGAATGTGGACGCCCGAATCGATAAGCACCTTGCAAAAAGAGTTCCATTCAGTAGCCAAGGACCCCGAGAGTCCCAACTCAAAGTTGTTTTTCCACTGTTCCGTAATGAACCACAAGGAGGAATGTGCCCTGGCTTGATAAAGATAACGAATATTTTTATTTTTTAAGGAAAACAGGAGATCCTGTGAGATTAAAGAGGAATCGCCAATGCCCATAATCGTTTCCATGCCTATTAAAACTGAAATTCCATTGCTAGGATTCCAACTTATCTAGTGTGTAATGAGTGGAAACGATTTCATCAAGATTTTCCAAATCTGCGAGGTAAAAGGTTGAATAACTATGGCCTATCTGAGCCAAGTATCCACTAAGAAATATGGAAGGTATTTGTCTTTGATCACTTGGTTCCAAATCCCATCTTTCATCAGAACACGCCATAATGAGTTTGTAGCCAATGCATGGTTGAAAATGAAGAGGGTCCTAAGACCCCAACCTCCTACATTCTTCGGATTTGCAAGCATCTCTGAGTTGTAGATATGTATTCGATGTTTATTTCCACCACCCGACCAGAGAAAATCAACAATCAATTTTTGGATCTTTGTGAGAATAGAAGCAAGGACCGCCGCAAGGGCCATCCAATATACAGATTGTGTTTCTAATACCTCCTTTGCAAGAATACATCGTCCTTCAAGTGATAACCAATGATTACACCAATGTTTAATCCTGTTTTCAAACTTAATAATAACCCCTCTCTAGTCTTTGAAGGATGTTTTCTCCGCTTTTATGAAATACCCCAAATATCTAAAACCTTCAGACAAATCCACAAATTTGAAGGTAAAAACTTCTTTAATATTTTCCAGTGCTTATCCTTGTACCCTCGAGTGGTGAAAACTTGACTCATTTAAATTTAATTTTAGTCCCAAGGAAAAAGAAAAAAATTCCAATAGTGATTTAATCACCAACCACTCTTCTAGTGAATCCTTTGTCATGATGAGAATATCATCGAAAAAAATAAGATGTAGTATTTTTATAATCCTAGAGACCTTGACCCCAATCAAGCTTCCCTTCATTTGTCCTTTCTTCAACATTAGGCTTATGCTTTCCATAACAAGGATGAACAACAGTGGTGAAATAGGACATCCTTTTATTAGGCCACAATCACTATGAAAAAATGGAGAAGTCTCATCATTTATCAGAAGAACAAAAGAGGATCTAACTACACAACTCATAATCTAGTTTATGGAAGTAATGCTAAAACCAATTTGTACAAGAATTAAGCGAAGGAAATCCCAACTAACACAATCATATTCTTTTTTTAAATCCAACTTTAAAATAAGTGTTTTTGCTTCTTTGCTTTGATACTATGTAGAGATTCTTGCACCGTCCCAATGGCATCCAAAATCTACTTTCCTTTTAAGAAACCAAGTTTTTCACTCGACAGTGCCCTCGAGAGAATAGGTTTAATTCTATTTGTAATCACCTTTGATATCAACTTATAGCATAAATTAGAGATTACAATGGGTATGCAATCCGCAAAAGTCCGAGGTTTATTCTCCTTTAGAATTAGCGCCAAGAAGGTTGAATTTAGTGATATTTGTGTGTTTCCTATGGTCCTTGAATCCTCCACTAGTTCTAGCAGATCATCTCCAAGTATGTCAAAAAATTGGGTGAAGAATTCAACCGTCCAGCCGTCCGGGCCTAGATTTTTATCTTTTTCAAATAACTTTAAGATTTCCAAAATTTCCAGTTTCGTGATTGACCAATCAATGAGTAAAGAGTCTTCCACTGTGACAAAACATGAGAACAACCTGACTATGTTAACTTACTCCACAGGGGAAGTGAGAGAGTCAACCTCAAACAACCTTTTAAAGTGTCTAGTGGGTTCTTTTTTGAGTGCCTCTTGCCCTCTATGGATCTTTCCATTGTCATCACATATCTCCCATATGTGTTTCTGGTTCCTTCTAGCATTGGAAAAATTGTGGAAAAATTTAGTATTCTGATCCCCACATTTCATCCATACTGCTCTACTCTTTTGTCTCCAGTGTTCCTCTTCATGAAGAAGGATTTGATTTCATTCCGCCTCTAAGTATTTCAAGTGACAGTCAGGTGTAGGGCCCATCCCATCCCTCTGCAAACCCAAGTATGCCACCCTGAGTTCCTCTTCCAGTGTTTCCAACCTATGTAATTTTTCACGCCACCTAAATCTTGCCCAGGTTTTTATCTGAGACTTTATCACTTTTAGTTTCCACAAAAATCTATGTTGGAAATCTGATTCCACTAGGAAACCAATATCCAACCAAGCCTCTTTTACTATAGTAGAGAATTCTTCCTCTTCCATCCATGAAGTATTTAATTTGAAAGGATAGGCCACCGGAAAGTGTTGAAAATCAAATTGAGCTATTACTGGTGCATGATCCGAGACGTAGGAAAGATCAACCCATGTTCAATACCTTTCCACATCACATAAAAAACTTTTTGAAACTAAGATATGATCCAACCAATTTGCAATACCATCCACCCCAGATCTGTCATTCCTCCACATTGGTACCACATCATCCGGGATCAAATCCACCAAATGATAATCCTGGAGCAAAAGTTTAAAATATCCCGCAAAATTATCCAGTTGTGTCGCCGCTCGCCAGACCTCACCAGCACCTGTAGTGAAATTTAAGTCTCCTGCAATAATAAAATTTTTAGAAGCCAACAAACCACTCGGAACCACCTAATCCCAAAATGTTTTTCTCTCACTGCAAGGCCCATATACATTGAGTAAACAAATACCCTTGTTATTTTCTAAATATATTCCAGATAGCAAGATGCCCCACTACAAATTGAAGGTTCGAGAACAAATTTATTGGGGTCCCATGTCACCAAGATACGACTCGAGTTTCCCACGAAGCTAACAACACAAGATAACTAGCCAGGGACAAACTTTAACATAAACAAGCATGCCTTCTCCTCATCAACGAGTGTTTCCTGTAAAAAAATAATATCAGGTTTGATTTTCCTAAGTAATATGCGCATGGAGGCCAATTTCAGGGTCCCCCCAACCCCTCTAAGATTTAAAGTGACTCTAAGATTTAAAGTGAGTAGAATCATGGCTTAGCCTGAGTAAGGGCTTTCATGCCTCTAAGTGCCCCATAGTATGTAACAGAGTAAGTGTGAGGGTTAGGTACAATAGATGAGAAGGTGGCCTTTTTACGAGTGCTTCTCATCTTTATGGGATAAGTCTCGAAGCCAAGGCCTTTTGACCAGGTGTAACCAGTCCCAGCCCCCCCAATCTAGTTCCCTGGTTGTCCAACGAATTCAGTAGAACCTAAAAGTATAATGACATTTCTCCCCTATTATGTAGGTAGCGAGATAGTGGCATTCACCTCATGCAGTAGTGGAACCAAAGAGTCCAGGGTCTCCCTCAACGAGCAATCTCCAGGTTCATACTCTCTGTACCCCAATAGGATAAACTGATCTTTCCGCCCCTCCTCAACTGCCACCAAAGTTCCCTCGAAAGTCAAAACATCCTCATTTATAAGAACCCCAATCCTAGGAGAGGAACTATCAGGTGCTAAAGGAAAATACCTAGGCTCCTCCAGAGGGGTGTTAACCCTGGCTAGGTTGAGCGGAAATATTTCCCTCACAGGGAGCTGTGGAAAATCCTCTAAAGAAAGGGAGACAACATTTGAAGCTGACTCAGTAGAAAAGGGAAGTTATCAAGGGCTCAATCACCAACTGAGACGTCCTGTCCAAGGCTAGCTTTTCCCAAGATGTAAGATAATGAAAAAAAGGACACAGTTCTTTGATTTTACCTGTGATAGTGGCGGAGACAGAATGATTTGCAGAGTTCGAGGTCACAGTATAATTTACGTCTAGAGCAAAGGAATCCACGTCAGGGGAGTCACATATAGGCACCTTCCTGAGTCGAGTATTTTTTGACTCCTCCTCCATGAATCCCTGACATGAACTTCTCAGATGTCCGGTCTTGCGAAAAAATGTACACTGAAAAGGTAGGCCCATGTAGTCCAGCCTTTGATAGTATAATTGGTCACTCCACTGTATGTCTAGAGTCTCCAACAAGCCCGAATGTATATCAACCTCCACCAAGATCCTTCCTATCTTTCTATTTGGTGCGCGAAGAGATTGCTCATCAACATTGATGAAACAACCAAGTGCATTTTCGATAGCCGTCAAAGATTTTACATTCCAAAGATTTAGAGGTAACCCGGGTAGGAGAACCCACAGGTGCATGTACTGCAAATAATCTTGTGTAGGATCAAAGGAAATCCTCCACCATTTGAGCATCAAGCTACCCTCGCCATAGGACCAAAGCCTATCAAGAATTTTCGAAGAGTCGTCTGACAAGTGGAACTTGAAGCCAAACTAGCCTCTAGGAAGGAAGAAAATCTTTGTCTCATATCATAAGATGGGTAGCCAATGCATCTTCACCTAGGTAGAGAGTGGAGTGGAACACATTGAGTGGTATGAGAACCGACCAACCAGAGCATTCAACACTAAAGAAACTACTTCATCTAAGCCAAGGTTGTCACCCAACACCATTTTGCGTCGCATCCAATTTGGTAGCCAAGGTTTCTTACTAGTAAACCTCTAGGGTGTATGTTTTGGAGCAGCAATGTTATCGCCACCAAGTGATAGCAAAGTTACATAGTCAGGGTGTTTGTGACCTCTGTTAGCATCTGCTCTCACAAAAGGAGTATTCGCAGAGTATCCAACATCAAAATTCACAAATGGATCTTTACCCTTACCACAATGTGAATTCGAAGTCGGGTGAAGCATTATGTCCAAGGTTAATAACTCTCAAGTTGATGGATGAGCAAATTTTAATAGCGTTGCAGGTGGATTGAATAATCTCACCTTCTCCCAAGCTTCCTCGTCAGCCGCACTCATAATTGTGCTGACGGATGCTTCCACCATGGGAGCTTAAAACCTATGGATAATGTGCCACCTAGCCCCCACTGGGGCCTCCTCGGTGGTAGATGCCAAGGTAACCACCAAGTTCAGAAATGGCAGTTAATTCCAAGTAATAAAACTAAAGCAAAGCCCTGGTAGAAGTGATAGTTGCTTCAACGCTCCTGTCAACTCGAGAATGTTGTAGAGAGTCCAGAGAAAAGGTAAGTTTTAGTGAGAACTCCAAGTTTAGTCCACCAATAACACCTCCAAATCCGAGTGACTACAGTAACATGGTTAAACATGGTCTAGCCGCCAAATGAAGGTCCCCCATTAAGGCACTAAAATAACTTAATAACAAGCTCCAAAGGTCCTCCAATACCAATGCCAAACTGACTCCAAACGCCATTTTTTCCATCAAGTGCTACCCGCCATTGAAAACCCCATTATTGACATTAAAATAACTTAAAACAAGTCTCGAGGTCCTCCAACAGTCCTCGCCAAAATGACTCCAGTGCCATTTTTTCCCTCCAATAGTTGCAGGTTTTTAAAAAACCATTCTCGCCTTTACCAAAAAATATTGGACCCCAAGAACACCGCTACCTTATTGCATATTGCTATGAAGAACATTCAAGTATTGAAAACACAAAGATAATTGAATAATTCAACTCCATGAAATGTCAACCAGTCCAAACCAATCCCAATATCTTCCCTTTATCCAAAATGCTGATATTTTCTTCACAACTTTGTTTCTTCTCCTTCTTGTGGCCAAACCGCCATGGGGGTGATGTCACACTCCTCTTCTCTTGCCCTCTGCAACAACCACTATTCACATTTATCATCTCTACCCTGAAATTCCCTCTCCCCATTTTTCTAGTGCAATCTTGAGAGACATAAACATTAATGGAAGAAAGGAGTAGTGGCATTCCCCAGAGCTGCCACTGCCACTGCCACTGAGAATTGATATGAATGATGGGTAAAATTTGTCGTCACCAAGATTTCTTTGATCCCAAATATCCTTATTTGCATATTTAACAATACTTAAATTTTCCATCGGATAGCCAAATGATTCATTGAGCCTCTAGAAGTGAAAGATACACTAAACAATAGACTGAAACTTCAGATTGAAGAGAAATGTGTGAGGAGGCACAAAAAATTAAGGTAGCGGTGAGACAAAGCACATTCACACTATCCATCACAGAGGTTGTAAACTCGTCACAAACAACACTGCTCCAACAAAAGTTTTGTAAGCAAACTAATCCATATGCAGTCTAGCAAATACCACGCATCAGTCTTTCACGGTTCAATGCAAACATCAACTTGTTCAGATACCAGTGGTAATTAACTCCATTTTTGTTTCAAATACCAATGATAATTATTGAAACCCCAAATTTGGACACTAGACCACTCTTCATGTCTCAACAATGCTATCAGCTCTGGTTTATAATTCCACTTCAACATATTCCAATGAACCTCTGTCGAGATAGCCCAAAAATTTGGATATTTCTATGAGACTTTGTCCAAGTTATTGTTCAGGTCATACGAGGCTTTGTACAAATTCAAAAGAGAATGTGAAGGGTTCACAATAAATCAGAGCTAACAGATTTTGAGAATACAAAGTATTTACAAATTTAAGGTAAATAGGGGCGAATAGATACATTGCAAAAAGAAGGAATCCAAAAAACTGATGCAAAAAGAAGGAATCCAAAAAACTAAAAAAACTAAAAACAGGAATTCAAAAACTGAAAAAACAAAAAGCATCGCTTTTTGGTTTGACTAGCTTTTTTGTTGAGGTGCGGTGCGGTCGATCAATTTTGAATTTTTCTTTCAGTTGTTGACGATCTATTAAAATCTTAGTTACCAAATTTGGTCGTATCGAGAAAAAAAAAATCGAAAATTCGTCGATTCGTTCAATACGGCCAAATTTAAATTCGATTCGTGTGGTTTTTTTTTTATCCTCAATGGTATATATATATTTTAATTGACGATTCCTGTGGTGGTTTATTAATCCTCAATGCTATATGCTATTTATATGGAATGCTTCAGATGCTTCGGCTTGAGATGCTTTCTTCAAATGCCTACAGGGCTAGAAATGCTTCTTCCAACACCTATAGGGCTTGAAATGCTTCTTCCATCTTCAAAAGTAGCCAACAAATGAACCTCTCTCTGGTCTATAAAGGAACAAATCCATGAATAGGGTATACATAAAATTGTGTCAGAGCAGGAGAACCCAATAGATTACTACAACATACAATCCATGAATAGGGTATACATAAGATTGTGGTAGAGCAGGGGAACCCAATAGATTACTACAACATACAATTTTCAATGCAGAGTGAATTCTAAGAACATATGGTAAATATTGGTGAATTTTTATTAAATATAGAGGCGAATTTTGATGAATTTTTTTAGAATTGAAATTTTCATATCCTATTCTTACCTGTTGCTAAAACTGGATCAAGGAGCAAAAGATGGCATTCAGAAATGTCATTTGGTAATTTCATGGGTTCAAGATGGATCTTTAATCTGAAAAGAGTATGCTAGCCTGGCTAGGCTAAAGTAGGCTAGAGTAGGCTAGGCTAGAGTTGACTGGGCTAGAGCAGGCAAGGTTAGTCTAGGCTAAAGTAGGCTAGGCTAGTGTAGGCTATGTTAGGTTAGGCTAGAATAAGTTAGGCTATAGTAAGATAGCATAGGAAAGAGTAGGCTAGGGTAGGCTAGAGTAGGATAATCTAGAGTAGGGTAGGCTAGAGTAGGATAAGCTAGGGTAGGGTAGGGAAGGCTGGAGTATAATAGGATATGCTAGGCTAGAGTAGGATAGGCTAGGCTAGGCTAGGTTAGAGTAGGATAGGCTAGAGTAGAATAGAATAGGATAGGATAAAGTAGGCTAGGCTAGAGTAGAATAGACTAGGCTAGTTTAGAGTATGTTAGGCTAGGGTAAGCTAATCTAGCCTGAGCTATGCTAAGCTAGAGTAGGCTAGTCCAAGCTAGGCTTGGCTAGGCTAGGCTGGGCTAGAGTAGGCTAGGTTAGACTAGGCTAGACTAGGCTAGGCTAGGCTAGACTAGAGTAGGCTAGGATAAGCTAGGCTAGAGTAGGTTAGGCTAAGCTAGAGTAGGCTAGGCTAGGCTAGGATAGAGTAGGCTAGGCTATAGTAGAATAGACTAGGCTAGGCTAGGCTAGGTAAGGCTAGAGTAGGATAGGCTAGGCTAGAGTGGGCTAGTTTAGGCTAGGCTAGGGTAAGCTAGGCTAGGTTAGGGTAAGCTAGGCTAGGTTACTCTAAGCTAAACTAGAGTAGGCTAGTCTAGGCTAGGCTAGTCTAGGCTAGAGTAGGCTAGGCTAGAGTAGTCTGGGCTAGGCTAGATTAGGCTAGGCTAAACTAAACTAGAGTAGGCTAGGCTAGGGTAGGGTAGAGTAGACTAGGCTAGAGTAGAATAGGCTAGACTAGGCTAGAGTAGATTAGGATAGGCTACACTAGGCCAAGCTAGAGTAGATTAGGCTAGGCTAGAGTAGGCTAGGCTAGGCTAGGCTAGAGTAGGTTTGGATAGGATAGAGTAGGCTAGGCTAGCCTAAGATAAAGTAGATTAGGCTAGGCTAGAGTAGACTAGGCTAGGATAGGCTAGAGTAGGCTAGGCTAGGATAGAATAGCATAGACTCTAGTGTAGTCTAGGCTAGGCTAGGATAGATAAACTAAACAAGAATACGCTAGGCTAGAGTAGGCTAAGTTAGGCTAGAGTAGTCTAGGCCATAATAGATTAGGCTAGGCTAAAGTAGGCTAAGCTAGGCTAGTATAATCTAGGCTAGAGTAGATTAGGCTAGGGTAGGTTATGCTAGGATAGGCTAGTCTAGGCTAGGCTAGGCAAGGCTAGAGTAGGATAGGCTAGGCTAGAGTAGAATAGACTAGGCTAGGATAAAGTAGGCTAGGCTAGGGTAGAGTAGGATGGGCTACAATAGGCTAGTCTAAGCTAGGGTAGAGCAAGATAGGCTAGAGTAGTCTAGGCTATCGCAAAATAGACTAGGCTAGGCTAGAGTAGTCTAGGTTAGGCTAGGCTAAGGTAAGCTAGGCTAGGTTACTCTAGGCTAGACTATAGTAGGCTAGTCCAAGCTAGGATAGTCTAGGCTAGAGTAGGCCAGGCCATGCTAAGCTAGGCTAGGCTATATTAGACTAGAGTAGGCTAGGCTAGGCTAGGCTAGAGTAGACTAGGCTAGAGTAGGCTAGGCTAGGCTAGGCTAGAGTAGATTAGGATAAGCTACACTAAGCCAAGCTATAGTAGATTAGGCTAGGCTGGAGTAGGCTAAGCTAGGCTAGAGTAGGTTTGGATAGGATAGAGTAGGTTAGGCTAGGCTAAGATAGAGTAGATTAGGCTAGCCTAGAGTAGACTAGGCTAGGCTAGGCTAGAGTAGGCTAGACTGGGATAGAATAGCATAGACTCTAGTGTAGTCTAGGCTAGACTAGGATAGAGTAGACTAAGCAAGAATAGGCTAGGCTAGAGTAGGCTAAGTTAGGCTAGAGTAGTCTAGGCCAGAATAGATTAGGCTAGGCTAGAGTAGGCTAAGCTAGGCTAGAGTAGATTAGGCTAGGGTAGGCTATGCTAGGATAGGCTAGTCTATGCTAGGCTAGGCAAGGCTAGAGTAGGATAGGCTAGGCTAGAGTAGAATAGGCTAGGCTAGGATAAAGTAGGTTAGACTAGGGTAGAGTAGGATGGGCTACAAAAGGCTAGTCTAAGCTAGGGTAGAGCAAGATAGGCTAGAGTAGTCTAGGCTATCGCAGAATAGACAAGGCTAGGCTAGAGTAGGCTAGGTTATGGTAAGCTAGGCTAGGTTACTCTAGGCTAGACTAGAGTAGGCTAGTCCAGGCTAGGATAGTCTAGGCTAGAGTAGGCTAGGCCATGCTAAGCTAGGCTAGGCTAGAGTAAGCTAGGCTATACTAGACTAGAGTAGGCTAGGCCAGGCTAGGCTAGAGTAGACTAGGCTAGAGTAGGCTAGGCTAGGCTAGAGTAGATTAGGATAGGCTAGGCTAGACCAAGCTAGAGTAGATTAGGCTAGGCTAGAGTAGGCTAGGCTAGGATAGAGTAGGCTTGGATAGGATAGAGTAGCCTAGGCTAGGTAGAGTAGGTTAGGCTAGGCTAGGCCAAGCAGGGCTAGGCTAATGAAGGCTAAGCTAGGATAGGCTAGGCTAAAGTAGGCTTGGATACGCTAGGGTAAGTAGAGTAGGCTAGGCTAGGCTAGGCTAATGAAGGTTAAGATAGGGTAGGCTAGAGTAGGCTAAGCTAGGCTAGGATAGAGTAGGAAAGGTAGGCTAGGCTAGGCGAGGTAGTTCTAGACTACTCTAGGCTAGAGTATGCTAGCCTGGCTAGGCTAAAGTAGGCTAGAGTAGGCTAGGTTAGAGTTGACTGGGCTAGAGTAGGCAAGGTTAGTCTAGGCTAAAGTAGGCTAGGCTAGTGTAGGTTATGTTAGGTTAGGCTAGAGTAAGTTAGGCTATAGTAAGATAGCATAGGAAAGAGTAGGCTAGGGTAGGTTAGAGTAGGATAAGCTAGAGTAGGGTAGGCTAGAGTAGGATAAGCCAGGGTAGGGTAGGGAAGGCTGGAGTATAATAGGATATGCTAGGCTAGAGTAGGATAGGCTAGGCTAGGCTAGAGTAGAGTAGAATAGGATAGGATAAAGTAGGCTAGGCTAGAGTAGAATAGACTAGGCTAGTCTAGAGTAGGTTAGGCTCGGGTAAGTTAATCTAGCCTAGGCTATGCTAGGCTAGAGTAGGCTAGTCCAAGCTAGGCTTGGCTAGGCTAGTCTAGGCTATAATAGGCTAGGCTAGACCAGGGTAGGCTAGGCTAGACTAGGGTAGGCTATGCTAAACTAGACTAGAATAAGCTAGGCTAGAATAGACTAGGCTAAGCTAGAGTAGGCTAGGCTAGGCTAGGCTATAGTAGAATAGACTAGGCTAGGCTAGGCTAGGCTAGAGTAGGCTAGGCTAGGTTAGGCTAGAGTAGGATAGGCTAGGCTAGAGTAGGCTAGTTTAGACTAGGCTAGGGTAAGCTAGGCTAGGTTACTCTAGGCTAGGCTAGGCTAGTCTAGGCTAGAGTAGGCTAGTCTAGGTAAGAGTAGGCTAGGCTAGAGTAGTCTAAGCTAAACTAGACTAGAGTAGACTAGGCTAGGCTAGGCTAGGCTAGGCTAGAGTAGACTAGGCTAGAGTAGGCTAGGCTAGGCTAGGCTAGAGTAGATTAGGATAGGCTACACTAGACCAAGCTAGAGTAGATTAGGCTAGGCTGGAGTAGGCTAGGCTAGGCTAGAGTAGGTTTTGATAGGATAGAGTAGGCTAGGCTAGGCTAAGATAGAGTAGATTAGGCTAGACTAGAGTAGACTAGGCTAGGCTAGGATAGGATAGAATAGCATAGACTCTAGTGTAGTCTAGGCTAGGCTAGGATAGAGTAGATTAAGCAAGAATAGGCTAGGCTAGAGTAGGCTAAGTTAGGCTAGAGTAGTCTACGCTAGAATAGATTAGGCTAAGCTCGGCTAGAGTAATATAGGCTAGAGTAGATTAGGCTAGGGTAGGCTATGCTAGGATAGGCTGGTCTAAGCTAGGCTAGGCAAGGCTAGAGTAGGATAGGCTAGGCTAGAGTAGAATAGACTAGGCTAGGATAAAGTAGTCTAGACTAGGGTAGAGTAGGATGGGGTACAATAGGCTAGTCTAAGCTAGGGTAAAGAAAGATAGCCTAGAGTAGTCTAGGCTATCGCAGAATAGACTAGGCTAGGCTAGAGTAGGCTAGGCTAGGCTAGGCTAATGTAAGCTAGGCTAGGTTACTCTAGGCTAGACTAGAGTAGGCTAGTCCAGGCTAGGATAGTCTAGGCTAGAGCAGGCTAAGCCATGCTAAGCTAGGCTAGGCTAGAGTAGGATAGGCTATACTAGACTAGAGTAGGCCAGGCTATACTAGACTAGAGTAGGCTAGGCTAGGCTAGGCTAGAGTAGGCTAGGCTAGGCTAGGCTAGAGTAGATTAGGATAGGCTACACTTGGCCAAGCTAGAGTAGATTAGGCTAGGCTGCAGTAGGCTAGGCTAGGCTAGAGTAGGTTTGGATAGGATAGAGTACGCTAGGCTAGGCTAAGATAGAGTAGATTAGGCTAGGCTAAAGTAGACTAGGCTAAGCTAGGTTACGATAGAATAACATAGACTCTAGTTTAGTCTAGGTCAGGCTAGAATAGAGTAGACTAAGCAAGAATAGGCTAGACTAGAGTAGGCTAAGTTAGGCTAATGTAGTCTAGGCTAGAATAGATTAGGCTAGGCTAGTGTAGGCTAATCTAGGCTAGAGTAGATTAGGCTAAGGTAGGCTATGCTAGGATAGGCTAGTCTAGGCTAGGCTAGGCGAAGTTAGAGTAGGATAGGATAGGCTAGAGTAGAATAGACTAGGCTAGGATAAAGTAGGCTAGGCTAGGGTAGAGTAGAATGGGCTACAATAGGCTAGTCTAAGCTAGGGTAAAGCAAGATAGGCTAGAGTAGTCTAGGCTATCGCAGAATAGACATGGCTAGGCTAGAATAGGCTAGGCTAGGGTATGCTAGGCTAGATTACTCTAGGCTAGACTAGAGTAGGCTAGTCCAGGCTAGGATAGTTCAGGCTAGAGTAGGCTAGGCCATGCAAAGCTAGGCTAGACTAGAGTAGGCCAGGCTATACTAGACTAGGCTAGGCTAGGCTAGGCTAGAGTAGACTAGGCTAGAATAGGCTAGGGTAGGCTAGAGTAGATCAGGATAGGCTAGGCTAGCCCAAGCTAGAGTAGATTAGGCCAGGCTAGAGTAGGCTAGGCTAGGCTAGAGTAGGCTTGGATAGGATAGAGTAGGCTAGGCTATGATAGAGTAGAATAGGCTAGGCTAGGTAGAGTAGGCCAAGCAAGGCTAGGCTAATGAAGGCTAAGCTAGGGTAAGCTAGAGTAGGCTAAGCTAGGCTAGGATAGTCTAGGCTAGGGTAGGCAAGAGAAGGTTAGGCTGGGCAAGGTAGGCTAGGTTAGGCTAGGCAAGTCTAGGCTAGAGTATGCTAGGCTAGGCTAGGCTAGAGTAGGCTAGGGTAGAGTTGACTAGGCTAGAGTAAGCAAGGTTAGTTTAGGCTAAAGTAGGCTAGGCTAATGTAGATACAGTAAGCTAGGCTAGAGTAGGCTATGTTAGGTTAGGCTAGAGTAAGTTAAGCTACATTAAGCTAGCATAGGAAAGAGTAGGCTAGCGTAGGCTAGAGTAGGATAAACTAGGGTAAGATAGACTAGACTAGTATGAGCTATTGTAGGGTAGGGAATGCTAGAGTATAATAGGATAAGCTTGGCTAGAGTAGGATAGGTTAGGCTATGCTGGAGTAGGATAGGCTAGAGTAGAATAGACTAGGCTAGGATTAAGTAGGCTAGGCTAGGCTAGGCTAGAGAAGAATAGACTAGGCTAGGCTAGAGTAGGCTAGGATAAGCTAGGCTAGACTAGTGTAAGCTAGGCTAAGTTAGGCTAGGCTAGGCTAGAGTAGGCTAGCCCAATCTAGGCTTGGCTAGGCTATGATAGACTAGCTTGGACTTGCCTATGCTAGGCTAGGCTAGAGTAGGCTAGAATAGGCTAGGCTAGGCTAGGCTAGAGTACGCTAGAATAGGTTAGGATAGAGTAGGCTAGAGTAGGCTAGGCTAGGCTAGAGTAGAGTAGGCTAGGCTAGTCTAGACTAGAGTAGGCTAGGCTAGGCTAGGCTAGAGTAGGTTAGGCTAGGCCAGAGTAGACTAGGGTAGGGTAGGATAGCGTAGAGTAGGCTAGGCTTGGCTAGAGTAGGCTAGGTTAAGCTAGGATAAGCCAGGATAAGCTAGGCTAAGCTACGGTAGGCTAGGTGAAGCTAGGATAGGGTAGTGTAGGCAAAGCTCAATTAGGCTGGGCTAAGCTAGAGTAGTGTAGGCTAGGGTAGATTAGGCCAGAGTAGGCTAGGCCATGGTAGACTGAGCTAGGATACGCTAGGATATGCTAGGCTAGGCTAAGCGAGGATAGGCTAGAGTAGATTAGACTAGGCTAGGCTAGAATAGGCTAGGCTAGAATAGATTATGCTAGGTTAGAGTATGATAGATTAGGTTAGGCTGGGCTAGAGTAGGTTAGGCTTGGTAGAGTAGGATAGGGTAGGCTAGGATAGAGTAGGCTAGGCTAGGTAGAGTAGGATAAGCTAGGCTAGAGTAAAATAGACTAGGCTAGGATAAAGTAAGCTAAGCTAGTGCAGAGTAGGATCAGCTAGAGTATGCTAGGCTAGGCTAGGCTAGGGTAGAGTAGAATAGGTTAGAGTATGATAGACTAGGTTAGGCTGGACTAGAGTAGGTTAGGCTAGGTAGGCTAGGATAGGGTAGGCTAGGATAGAGTAGGCTAGGCTAGGTAGAGTAGGATAAGCTAGGCTAGAGTAAAATAGACTAGGCTAGGATAAAGTAGGCTAAGCTAGTGCAAAGTAGGATCGGCTAGAGTATGCTAGGCTAGGGTAGAGTAGAATAGGCTAGGGTAGGCTAGGCTATAGTAGAATAGACTAGGCTAGGCTAGGATAGGCTAGGTTAGGCTAGAGTAGGGTAGCCTAGGCTAGGCTAGGTTACTTTAGGTTAGACTAGAGTAAGCTAGTCTAGGCTAGGCTAGGCTAGGCTAGACTAAACTAGAGAATAAATGATTTTAGGGGATAATTTCGCAAATGGGCTAATTTTCCATGTTTTTTCCGAAAAAAAATTCACTAATTTCCATTTTTTCTAAAAATGATTCGCCCAAATTCCATAGAATAAAATTATTTTAGATTAAAATAGCCAAAATTTTATAGAAACTATATAAAATCCTTATAATTTTGAATATTTTTACAAAACTATCGCCAAACATTTTACATTTTGTATATTAAGGACTAATAATATTAGTCGAGGTTTCTACATTTTAATTTTAATTTTCATCCTTAAAATCATCCTTGGACTAGAGTAGGCTAGGCGAGGCTAGGCTTAGAGTAAACTAGGCTAGAGTAGGCTAGGATAGAGTAGATTAGGATAGGCCAAGTTATAGTAGATTAGATTAGGCTGGAGTAGGCTAGGCTAGGGTAGAGTATGCTTGGATAGGATAGAGTAGGCTAGGGTAGGGTAGAGTAGATTAGGCTAGGCTAGGTAGAGTAGGCTAGGCTAGGCTAGGCCAGGCGAGGCTAGGCTAATGAGGGCTAAGCTAGGGTAAGCTAGAGTAGGCTAAGTTAGGCTAGGATAGTCTAGGTTAGGGTAGGCAAGAGTAGGATAGGGTAAGCAAGGTAGGCTAGGTTAGGCTAGGCAGGTCTTGGCTAGCCTAGGCTAGAGTATGCTAGGCTAGAGTAAGCTAGAGTAGACTAGGCTAGAGTTGACTAGGTTATTCTAGGCTAAAGTAGGCTAGGTTAGTGTAGATATTGTAGGCTAGGCTAGACTAGGCTATGTTAGGTTAGGATAGAGTAAGTTAGGCTACAGTCAGCTAGGATAAGAAAGAGTAGGATAGGGTAGGCTAGAGTAGGATAAGCTAGGGTAGGGTAGGCTAGAGAAGGATAATCTAGGGTAGGATAGGGAAGGCTATAGTATAACATGATAGGCTAGTCTTAAGTAGGATAGGCTAAGCTAGGCTAGAGTAGGATAGGCTAGAGTAGAATAGACTAAGCTATGATAAAGTAGGCTAGGCTAGGCTAGAGTAGAATAGACTAGTCCAGGCTAGAGTAAGCTAGGATAGGTTAGGCTAGAGTAGGTTAGGCACCATTAGGCTAGGTTAGGGTAAGCTAGGCTAGGCTAGGCTGGGCTAGGCTAGATTAGCCTAGTCCAAGCTAGGCTTGGCTAGGCTAGGTTAGGCTAGGTTAGAGTTGGTTAGGCTAGGCTAAGCTAGAGTAGGCTAGATAGAAAAGGCTAGGTTAGACTAGAGTAGGCTAGTCTAGAGTAGGCTAGGCTAGACTAGGCCAAGCTAAGTTGGATTAGGCCAGAGTACACTAGGCTAGGCTAGGATAGGCTAGGCTAGAGTAGGCTAGGCTAAGATATAGTAGAATAGACTAGGCTAGGCTAGGCTAGAGTAGGCTAGCCTAGGTTAGGCTAGCCTAGGTTAGGCTAGAGTAGGATAGGCTAGGCTAAAGTAGGCTAGGTTAGGCTAGGATAGGGTAAGGTAGGCTAGGTTATTCTAGGCTAGACAAGAGTAGATTAGTCTAGGCTAGGCTAGTTTAGACTAGAGTAGGTTAGGCTAGATTAGGCTAGGTTAGGCTAGGATAGGGTAAGGTAGGCTAGGTTATTCTAGGCTAGACAAGAGTAGGCTAGTCTAGGCTAGGCTAGTTTAGACTAGAGTAGGTTAGGCTGGAGTAGGCTAGGCTAGGCTAGTCTAGGCTAGAGTAGGCTAGGTTAGAGTAGGCTACGCTAGATTAGGCTATGCTAGACTAGACTAGAGTAGGCTAGGCTAGGCTAGGCTAGGGTAGAGTAGACTAGGATAGAGTAGATTAGTATAGACTAGGCTAAGCCAAGCTAGAGTAGATTAGGCTAGGCCAAGCTAGAGTAGGTTTGGATATGATAGAGTAGGTTAGGTTAGGCTATTATAGAGTAGATTAGGCTAGGCTTGAGTAGGTTAGGCTAGGGTAGGGTAGGTTAAGCTAGGCTAGAGTAGGCTAGGCTAGGATAGAATAGCGTAGACTCTAGAGTAAGCTAGGCTAAGCCAAGATAGAGTAGACTAAGCAAGAATAGGCTAGGCTAGAGTAGGCTAAGTTAGGCTAGAGTAGTCTAGGCCATAGTAGATTAGGCTAGGCTAGAGTAGTCTAGGCTAGAATAGATTAGGCTAGGGTAGGCTATGCTAGGATAGGTTAGTCTAGGTTCGGCTAGGCAAGGCTAGAGTAGGCTAGGCTAGGCTAGAGTAGAATAGACTTGGCTAGGATAAAGTAGGTTAGGCTAGAGTAGGTTAGGCTAGGGTAGAGTAGGATGGGTTACAGTAGGCTAGGCTAAGCTAGGGTAGAGAAAGATAGGCTACAGTAGGCTAGGCTAGGCTAGGTTATCCTAAAGTAGACTATGCTAGAGTAGGCTAGGCTAGGCTAGAATAGGCTAGGTTAGGGTAACCTAGGATGGGTTACTCTAGGCTAAACTAGAATAGGCTAGTCTAAGCTAGGCTAGTCTAGGCTACGCTAAGCCAGGCTAGGCTAGAGTAGGCTAGGCTAGAGTTGGCTAGAGTAGGCTAGGCTGGGTTAGGCTAGGCTAGGCTAGAGTAGACTACGCTAGAGTAGGCTACGCTAAGCTATGGTAGTTTATGATAGGCTAGGCTAGCCTAAGCTAGAGTAAATTAGGCTAGGCTGGGGTAGGCCAGGCTAGGGAGGGCTAGGCCAGGCTAGGCTAGAGTAGGCTAGGATAGGCTAGAGTAGGCTAGGCTAGGATAGAGTAGATTAGGCTAGGCTAGGCTAGGTAGAGTAGGCTAGGCTAATGAAGGCTAAGCTAGGGTAGTCTAGAGTAGGCTAAGCTAGCCTAGGATATTCTAGGCTAGGGTAGGAAAGAGTAGGTTAGGCTAGGCAAGGTAGGCTAGGTTAGGCTAAGTAGATCTAGGCTAGAGTATGCAAGGCTAGGCTAGGCCAGAGTAGCCTAGGCTAGAGTAGACAAGGTTAATTTAGGATAAAGTAGGCTAGGATAGTGTAGATAGAGTAGGCTAGGCTAGAGTAGGCTTTGTTAGGTTAGGCTACATTAAGCTAGCATAGGAAAGAGTAGGCTAGGGTAGGCTAGAGTAGGATAAGCTGGGGTAGGGTAGACTAGAGTAGGATGAGTTATGGTAGGGTAGGGAATGCTAGAGTATAATATGATAGGCTAGGTTATAGTAGGATTGGCTAGGCTAGGCTAGAGTAGATTAGACTAGGCTAGGATAAAGTAGGCTAGGCTAGGCTAGAGTAGAATAGACTAGGCTAGGCTACATTAGGCTAGGCTAGGGTAAGCTAGGCTAGGTTAGGCTAGGCTAAGCTAGAGTAAGCTAGTCAAAGCTAGGCTTGGCTAGTCTATGCTAGGGTAGCTTGGACAATCCTATGCTAGGCTAGGCTAGAGTAGACTAGAATAGGCTAGGCTAGGCTAGGCTAGAGTGCGCTAGAATAGGCTAGGCTAGAGTAGGCTATAATAAGCTAGGCTAGGCTAGACTAAAGTAGTCTAGGCTAGGCTAGACTAGAGTAGGTTAGCCTAGGCTAGGCTAGAGTAGGCTAGGCTAGGCTAGGCTAGTCTAGATTAGGCTAGGCTAGGTTAGATTACGCTAGAGTAGGCTAAACTAGGCCAGAGTAGGCTAGGGTAGGGTAGGCTAGCGTAGACTAGGCTAGGCTTGGCTAGAGTAGGCTAGGTTAAGTTAGGATAAGCCAAGTTAAGCTAGGCTAAGCTACGTTAGGCTTGGCTAGGCTAGGATAGAGTAGAGTAGGCAAAACTCGATTTGGCTAGGCTAGTCTAGGCTAGGCTAAGCTAGAGTAATCTAAGCTAGGGTAGATTAGGCCAGAATAGGCTAGGCCATGGTAGACTGATCTAGGGTAGGCTAGGCTATGCTAGGTTAAGCTAAGCGAGGATAGGCTAGAGTAGATTTGGCTAGGCTAAGCTAAAGTAGATTATTCTAGGTTAGAGTACGATAGACTAGGATAGACTAGGCTAGGCTGGGCTAGAGTAGGATAGTATAGGCTAGGATAGAGTAGGCTAGGCTAGGTAGAGTAGGATAGGCTAGGCTAGAGTAGAATAGACTAGGTTAGGATAAAGTATTCTAGGCTAGAGTAGGCTAGGCTAGGGTAGAGTAGGACGGGCTAGAGTAGGCTAGGCTAGGCTAGGGTAGAGTAAGATAGGCTAGGCTAGGCTCGGTTATACTAGAATAGACTAGGCTAGGCTAGGCTAGAGTAGGCTAGACTATGTTAGGCTAGAGTAGGCTAAGGTAAGCTAGGCTAGGTTACTCTAGGCTAGACTAGAGTAGGCTAGTCTAGGCTAAAGTAGGCTAGGCTAGGCTAGAGTAGGCTAGGCTAGACTAGACTAGAGCATAGATGATTTTAAAGACTAAATTTCGCAAATGGACTAATTTTCCATGGTTTTTACGAAAAAAATATTCCCTAATTTCCATTTTTTCTAAAAATGATTTGCCAAAATTCCATAGAATAAAATTATTTTACCTTAAAATCGCTAAAATTTTATAGAAACTATATAAAATCCTTATAATTTTGAATATAGTTACAAAACTATCGCCAAACATTTTACATTTTGCATATTAAGGACTAGTAATATTAGCCGAGGTTTCTACATTTTAATTTTAAATTTTATCCTTAAAATCATCCCTGGACTAGAGTAAGCTAGGCTAGGCTAGGTTAGGCTAGAGTAGATTAGGATAGGCCAAGTTAGAGTAAATTAGGCTAGGTTGGAGTAGGCTAGGCTAGGCTAGAGTAGGCTTGAATAGGATATAGTAGGCTAGGGTAGGGTAGAGTAGATTAGGCTAGGCTAGAGTAGGCTAGGTTACGTAGAGTAGGCTAGGCTAGGCTAATGAAGGCTAAGCTAGGGTAGGCTAGAGTTGGCAAAGTTAGGCTAGGATAGTCTAGGTTATGATAGGTAAGAGTAGAATAGGCTAGGCAAGGTAGGCTAGGTTCGGCTAGGCAGGTCTTGGCTAGCCTAGACTAGAGTATGCTAGGCTAGAGTTGACTAAGCTAGAGTAGGCAAGGTTATTCTAGGCTAAAGCAGGCTAGAGTAGGCTAGGCTAGAGTTGACTAGGCTAGAGTTGGCAAGGTTATTCTAGGCTAGAGTAGGCTAGAGTAGGCTAGGCTAGAGTTGACTAGGCTAGAGTAGGCAAGGTTATTCTAGGGTAAAGTAGGCTAGGCTAGTGTAGATAAAGTAGGCTAGGCTAGAGTAGACTATGTTAGGTTAGGCTAAAGTAAGTTAGCCTACAGTAAGATAGGATAGGAAAGAGTAAGCTAAGGTAGACTAGAGTAGGATAAGCTATGGTAGGGTAGGCTAGAGTAGAATAAACTAAGGTAGGGTAGGGAAGGCTAGAGTATAATATGATAGGCTAGTCTAGAGTAGGTTACGCTAGGCTAGTATAGAGTAGGATAGGCTAGGCTAGGCTAGAGTAGAATATATTAGGCTAGGATAAAGTAGGCTAGGCTAGGCTAGAGTAGGGTATGATAGATTATGGTAGAGTAGGCTAGGCTAGGGTAAGCTAGGCTAGGTTAGGCTATGCTAGGCAAGAGTAGGCTAATCCAAGCTAAGCTTGGCTAGGCTAGGCTAGAGTCAGCTAGAATAGCCTACGCTAGGCTAGACTAGAGTAGGCTAGATAGGCAAGGCTATGTTAGACTAGAGTAGGCTAGTCTAGGGTAGGCTAGGTTAGACTAGGCTAGGCTAGGTTGGATTAGGTTAGAGTAGGCTAGGTTAGGCTGGAGTAGGCTAGGGTAGGGTAGGCTAGCATAGACTAGGCTAGGCTTGGCTATAATAGGCTAGGTTAAGCCAGGATAAGCCAAGCCAGGCTAGGCTAAGCTACGTTAGGCTAGGCTAGTCTAGAATAGGCTAAAGTAGGCTACGCTCGATTAGGCTAGGCTAGTCTAGAATAGGCTAAAGTAGGCTACGCTCGATTAGGCTAGGCTAGTCTAGCCTAGGCTATGCTTGGCTAGGCTAAGGTAGAGTATGTTACGGTAGGCTAGACTAGATTAGAGTAGGCCAGACCATGGTAGATTAAGCTAAGGTAGGCTAGGCTATGCTAGGCTAGGGTAAGCCAAGATAGGATCGAGTCGATTAGGCTAGGCTAGGCTAGGCTATGCTATGATAGAATAGGCTAGGCTAGGCTAGGCTATGCTATGATAGAATAGGCTAGAGTAGATTAGGCTAGGCTAGACTAGGCTAGAGTAGGCTAGGCTAGATTAGAGTAGGCTACTCTAGGTTATGATGGATTAGGCTAGGATAGAGTAAGCTAGGCTAGGTAGAGTAGGCTAGGTTAGGTTAGATGAAGTGATGAGAGGCTAATGAAGGATAAGGTAAGGCAGGCTAGAGTAGGCTAAGTTAGGCTAGAGTAGTCTAGGGTAGGAAAGAGTAGGTTAGTCTAGATAAGGTAGGCTAGGTTAGGCTAGGCAAGTCTAGGCTAGCCCAGCCTAGGCTAGCCCAGCCTAGGCTAGAGTAGCTAGGCTAAAGTAAGCTAGGCTAGAGTAAATTAGGCTAGGCTAAGCTAGAGTATGTTAGGTTAAAGAAGGCTGGGCTAGAGTTGACTAGGCTAGAGTAGGCTATACTAGAGTATGCAAAGCTAGTCTAAAGTAAAGTAGACTAGGCTAAAGTAAGCTAGGCTGGAGTAAGTTAGGCTAGGCTAAGCTAGAGTATGTTAGGTTAAAGAAGGCTAGGCTAGAGTTGACTAGGCTAGAGTAGGCTATGCTAGAGTATGCAAAGCTAGTCTAAAGTAAAGTAGACTAGGCTAGTGTAGATAGAGTAGGCTAGGCTAGCATAGGCTATGTTAGGTTAGGCTAGAGTAAGTTAGGCTATAATAAGCTAGCATAAGCAAGAGTAGGCTAGAGTAGACTAGAGTAAGATAAACTTAGATAGGGTAGAGAAGGCTAGAGTAGGATAGGATAGGCTAGAGTAGTATAGACTAGGCTATGTTAAAGTAGGTTAGGCTAGAGTAAGCTAGGTTGGACTAGGCTAGGGTAAGCTAGATTAGTCTAGGCTAAGATAGGATAGGCTAGTCCAAGCTAATTTAGGTTAGGCATGGCTAGGCTAGAGTAGGCTAAGATAGGCTAGGCTAGGCTAGAATAGGTTGGGATAGACTAGTTTAGGCTAGGCTAGAGTAGGCTAGAGCAGGTTAGGCTAGTCTATGTTAGGTTAGGCTAGAGTAAGTTAGGGTACAGTAAGCTAGCATAGGAAAGAGTAGGCTAGGGTAGGCTAGAGTAGAATACGCTGGGGTAGGATAGGCTAAAGTAGGATAAGCTAGGGTAGGGTAGGGAAGCCTAGAGTATAATAGGAAATCCTAGGCAAGAGTAGGATAGGCTACGTTAGGCTAGAGTAGGATAGGCTTGAGTAGAATAGACTAGGTTAGGATAAACTAGGCTAGGATAGAGTAGGCTAGGCTAGGCTAGAGTAGAATAGGCTAGGCTAGGCTAGAGTAGGCTAGGCTAGGGTAAGCTAGGCTAACCCAGGCTATGCTAGGCTAGCGTAGACTAGTCCAAGTTAGGCTAGGCTAGGCTAGAGTAGGCTAGAGTAGGCTAGAATAGGCTAGGCTAGGCTAGAGTAGGTTAGAGTAGGATAGGCTAGGCTAGAGTAGGCTAGGCTAGAGTAGTCTAGACTAGAGTAGGCTAGAGTAGGCTAGGCTAAGCTAGAGTAAGCTAGGCTAGAGTAAGCTAGGCTAGGGTAGAGTAGGCTAGGCTAGGCTAGAGTAGGCTTGGTTAGGCTAGGCTAGGTTACTATAGGCTAGACTAGAGTAGACTAGTCTAAGCTAGGATAGTCTAGGCTAGAGTAGGCTAGGCCAGAGTAGGCCAGTCTAGGCTAGGCTAGACTAGAGTAGAGTAGGAGATACTAAGCTAGGCTAGGCTAGCTAAGTTAGGTTAGACAAGGCTAGAGTAGGCTAGCCTAAGCTAGGTTTGAGTAGATTAGGATAGGCTAGGCTAGGCCAAGCTAGAATAGATTAAGCTAGGCTGGAGTAGGCTAGGCTAGGCTAGAGTAGGCTTGGATAGGATAGAGGAGGCTAGGATAGGCTAGGATAGAGTAGATTAGGCTAGGCTAGAGTAGGCTAGGCTAGGGTACGATAACCTAGAGTAGGCTAGGATAGACTAGGCTAGGGTACGATAACCTAGAGTAGGCTAGGATAGACTAGGCTAGGGTATGATAGAATAGCGTAGACTCTAGAGTGGGCTAGGTTAAGCTAGGATAAAGTAGACTAAGCTAGAATAGGCTAGCCTAGAGTAGGCTAAGCTAGGCTAGAGTAGTCTAAGCCAGAGCAGTCTAGGCCATAGTAGGCTAAGCTAGGCTGGAGTAAATTAGGATAAGGTAGTCTATACTAGGATAGGCTAGTCTAGGCTAGGCTAGGCAAGGCCAGAGTAGGATAGTCTAGGCTAGAGTAGAGTAGACTAGTCTAGGATAAAGTAGGCTAGGATAGGGTAAAGTAGGCTAGGCTAGGCTAGGGTAGAGAAGGATAGGGTAGAGTAGGCTAGGTTATAGTAGAATAGGCTAGGCTAGGCTAGGCTAGGTTACGCTAGAGTAGGCTAGAGTATGCTAGGTTAGGATAGGGTAGGGTAAGCTATGCTAGGTTACTCTAGGCTATACTAGAGTCGGTTAGTCCAGGTTGGGATAGTCTAGGCTAGAGTAGGCTAGGTTAGGCTAGGCTAGGCTAGAGTAGATTAGGCTAGACCAGACTAAAGTAGGCTAGGCTAGGCTAGAGTAGACTAGGCTAGAGTAGTTTAGGCAAGGCTAGGCTAGGCTAGAGTAGAATAGGATAGGCTAGGCTAGACCAAGATAAAGTAGATTAAGCTAGGATGGAATAGGCTAGGCTAGGCTAGAGTAGGCCTAGATAGGTTACAATTGGCTAGGCTAGAATAGAGTAGATTAGGCTAGGCCAGAGTAGGCTAGGCTAGGTAGAGTAGGCTAGGATAGACTAGGCCAAGTGAGGCTAGGCTAATGAAGGCTAAGCTAGGGTAGGCTAGAGTAGGCTAAGCTAGGTTAGGATAGTCCAGGCTAGGGTAGGAAAGAGTAGGTTAGGCTAGGCAAGTTAGGTTAGGTTAGGCTAGGCGGGTCTAGGCTAACCTAGGCTAGAGTATGATAGGCTAGGATAGTCTAGAGTAGGCTAGGCTAGAGTAGGCTAGGCTGGAGTTGACTAGGTTAGAGTAAGCAAGGTTAGTCTAGGCTAAAGTAAGCTAGGCTAGTGTAGATAGAGTAGGCTAGGCCAGAGTAGAATAAGTTAGGTTAGGCTAGAGTAAGTTAGGCTACATTAAGCTAGCATAAGAAAGAATAGGCTAGGGTAGGATTGAGTAGCATAAGCTGGAGTAGGGTAGGCTAGAGCAGGATAAGATAGGGTAGGGTCGGGAAGGCTAGAGTATAATAGGATAGGCTAGGCTAGAGTAGGATAGGCTAGCCTATGCTATAGTAGAATAGGCTAGAGTAGAATAGACTATGCTAGGATAAAGTAGGCTAGGCTAGGCTAGATTAGAATAGACTAGGCTAGGCTAGAGTAGGCTAGGATAAGCTAGCCTGGAGTAGGTTAGGCTAGGGTAAGCTAGACTAGGTTAGGCTAGGCTGGGTTAGAGTAGGCTAGTCCAAGCTAGGCTTGGTTAGGCTAGGCTAGAGTAAGTTAGAATAGGCTAGGTTAGGATAAAGTAGGCTAGGCTAGGCTAGAGTATAATAGACTAGGCTAGACTAGAGTAGGGTAGGATAGGCTAGGCTAGAGTAGGCTAGGCTACATTAGACTAGGCTAGGATAAGCTAGGCTAGGTTTGGCTAGGGTAGGCTAGTCCAAGCTAGGCTTGGCTAGGCTAGGCTAGCCTAGCCTAGAGTAGGCTATAATAGGTTAGGCTAGGCTAGGCTAGAGTAGGCTAGACTAGGATAAATTATAGTAGGGTAGGCTAGGCTAGACTAGAGTAGGCTAGCGTAGGCTAAACTAGGCTAGAGTAGGCTAGGCTAGTTTGGATTAAGATAGAGTAGGCTAGGCTAGTTTGGATTAGGCTAGAGTAGGCTAGGCTAGGCCAGAGTAGGCTAGGGTAGGGTAGGCTAACGTAGACTAGGTTAGGCTTGGCTAGAGTAGGCTAGGTTAAGCTAGGATAAGCCAGGTTAGGCTAGGCTAAGCTACGTTAGGCTAAGCTACGCTAGGATAGGCTAGAGTAGGCTAAGCTCGATTAGGCTAGGCTAGTCTAAGCTAGGCTAAGCTAGAGTAGTCTAGGCTAGGCTAGATTAGGCCAGAGTAGGCTAAGCCATGGTAGACCGAGGTAGGATAGGCTAGGCTAAGCGAGGATAGGCTAGAGTAGATTAGGGTAGGCTAGGATAGGATAGGCTAGGCTAGAGTAGATTAGGCTAGGTTATAGTAGGATAAACTAGGATAGAGTAGGCTAGACTAGGCTAGAGTAGGTTTAGCTAGGCTAGAGTAGATTTGGCTAGGATAGAGTAGGCTAGGCTAGGTATAGTAGGATAGGCTAGGATATAGTAGAATAGACTAGGCTAGGATAAAGTAGGATAGGCCAGAGTAGACTATGCTAGGGTAGAGTAGGATGGGCCAGATTAGGGTAGGGTAGGGTAGGGTAGAGTAAGATAGGCTAAAGTAGGCTAGGCTAGGCTAGGCTAGGCTAGAGTAAGCTAGACTATGTTAGGCTAGAGTGGGCTAGGCTAGGCTAGAGTAGGCTAGGGTAAGCTAGGCTAGGTTACTCTAGGCTAGTCTAGGCTAGGCTAGTCTAGACTAGGCTAGGCTAGAATAGGCTAAGCTAGAATAGGCTAAGCTAGACTAGACTAGAATAGGTTAAGCTAGGCTAGGATAGAGTAGACTAGGTTAGAGTAGGCTAAGATATAGTAGATTAGGATAGGCTAGAATAGGCCAAGCTAGAGTAGATTAGGCTAGGCTGGATTAGGCTAGGCTAGGCTAGAGTAGGATCGGACAGGATAAAGTAGGCTAGGCCAGGAAAAAGTAGGCTAGGCTAGGATGGAGTAGATTAGGCTAGGCTATAGTAGGCTAGGCTAGGTAGATTAGGCTAGGCTAGGTCAAGCGGGGTTAGGCCAGTGAATGCTAAGCTAGGGTAGACTATAGTAGGCTAAGCTAGGCTAGGATAGTCTAGGCTAGGGTAGGCAAGAGTAGGTTAAGCTAGGCAGGTCTTGGCTAGGCTAGGCTAGGTTAGAGTAGGTTAGAGTAGGCTAGGCTAGAGTTGATTAGACTAGAGTAGGCAAGGTTATTATAGGCTAAAGTAGACTAGGCTAGAGTAGGCTATATTAGGTTAGGCTAGAGTAAGTTAGGCTACAATAAGCTAGGATAGGAAAGAGTAGGCTAGGGTCGGCTAGAGTAGGGTAGGCTAGAATAGGATAAGCTAGGGTAGGGTAGAGAAGGCTAGAGTATAATAGGATAGGCTAGGCTAGAGTAGGATAGGCTAGGCTAGGCTAGAGTAGAATAGACTAGGCTATGATAAAGTAGGCTAGGCTAGGCTAGAGTAGAATAGACTAGGCTAGGCTAGAGTAGGGTAAGATACGTTAGGCTAGAGTAGGCTAGGCTACATTAGGCTAGGCTAGGGTAAGCTAGGCTAGGTTAGGCTAAGCTAGACTAGAATAGACTAGTCCAAGCTAGGGTTCGCTAGGCTAGGCTAGAATATGCTAGTCCAAGGTAGGGTTGGCTAGGCTAGGCTAGGCTAGAACTAGCTAGAATAGGCTAGGCTAGAGTAGGCTAGAGTAGAGAAGGCTAGGTTAGACTAGAGTAGGCTCGGATAGGCTAGGCTAGGCTAGGCTAGGCTAGGAAAAAGTAGGCTAGACTAGGTTGGATTTTACTAGAGTAGGCTAGGCTAGACAAGAGTAGAATAAGGTAGGGTAGGCTAACATAGACTAGGCTAGGCTTGGCTAGAGTAGGCTAGGTTAAGCTAGGAAAATCCAGGCTAGGCTAGGCTAAGCTACGTTAGGCTAGGCTAGGCTAGGCTAGGCTAGGATAGGCTAGAGTAGGGTACGCTCAATTAGGCTAGGCTAGTCTAAGCTAGGCTATGCTTGGATAGGCTAAGCTAGAGTAGGCTAGGCTAGGCTAGACTAGGCCAAAGTAGGCTAGCCCATGGTAGACTAAGCTAGAGTAGAGTAGGCTAGGCTATGCTAGGTTAGAGCAAGCTAGTATATGCTCGAGTAAATTAGGCTAGGCTAGGCTAGGCTATGCTAAGATAGGCTAGGTTAGAGTAGATTAAGCTAGGCTAGACTAGGCTAGGCTGGGCTAGAGTAGGCTAGGCTGGGCTAGAGTAGACTAGGCTAGATTGTAGTAGATTAGGCTAGGATAGAGTAAGCTAGGCTAGGTAGAGTAGGATAGGTTAGGCTAGGCAAAGTGAGGATAGGCTAATGAAGGATAAGGTAGGGCAGGCTAGAGTAGGCTAAGTTAGGGTAGAGTAGTCTAGGGTAGGAAATAGTAGGTTAGTCTAGACAAGGCAGGCTAGGTCAGGCTAGGCAGGTCTATGCTAATCTAGCCTAGGCTAGGGTAAGCTAGGCTAGAATATGTTAGGCTAGGCTAGGCTAAAGTAGGCTAGAGTATGTTAGGCTAGAGAAGACTAGGATAGAGTTGACTAGGCTTGAGTAGGCTATGCTAGAGTATTCAAGGCTATTTTAGGCTAAAGTAGGCTAGGCTAGTGTAGATAGAGTAGGCTAGGCTATAGGCTATGTTAAGTTAGGCTAGAGTAAGTTAGGCTATAAGAAGCTAGCATAGACAAGAGTAGGATAGAGTAGAATAGAGTAGGAAAAGCTTGGCTAGGGTGGGGAAGGCTAGAGTAGGACAGGATAGGCTAGGCTAGAGTAGGATAGGCTAAACTAGGCTAGGCTAGAGTAGTATAGACTAGGTTATGATAAAGTAGGCTAAGCTAGAGTAAGCTAGGTTGGGTTAGGCTAGGGTAACCTAGGCTATTCTACACTAAGCTAGGATAGGCTAGAGTAAGCTAGTCTAGGCTAAGCTAGGCTAGGCTGGGCTAGGCTAGTCTAGGCTGGAGTAGGCTAGGCTAGAGTAGGCGAGACTAGGTTGGATTAGGCTAGATTAGGCTAGGCTAAGCTATGCTAAGTTAGGCTAGGCTAGGCTAAAGTAGGCTAAGCTTTGTTAAGTATATATATGAATTCTTATAATTATAGATTAGACTAGGCTAGGCTATGATAGAATAGGGTAGACTCTAGAGTAGGCTAGGCTAGGCTAGAGTAGGCTAGGCAAGGATAGAGTAGGCTAGGCTAGGTTAAGCTAGGCTAGGATATAGTAGATGTAACACCCTATTTTCCCCTATCTGTAAAAATAACTATACTGGCCAAGTATTGTGGCAAACTTAGAAACGTGAATGTGTGATGTGAATGGACCTTGTGAAAAAGGTCGATGAATGTAAATAATATTATGAATATATATATTGCAGGACTGTTGAGAGGGGGATGTGCTGAAAAAGAGACCACAATTTCTAAAGAAAGGTGGTGGAAGGCACCTAGAATGGTAGCGTTAACTTCCACCGAAACCAATACCATATTTGGACTTCACTAGCCTGGATAACCAAGAGCGGCGCGTTGGCCCCAAATTAAATCACTCGCCAGGTTGGTAAGTAAATGGATCCTCATGAGTAATGAGGGATGGGGGTGAACCACCCATCCATAGAGTCATCAGACCTGACCACTGTGAGGAAGATCGTTCCACACACAACCTTGGCGAAAAGAGAAAAGGCAGGAAGAGTGTGCGATCAAGGGGCAAACGTGAGGGAAAGTGGAAAATAACTCTAAAAAATATAGAGTGAGTGATAGCGGAGAAGAAGGAGAGTAACCTTCATTATCGGTCACTGGCAAACATAGACTCAGTCTCCCAGCATCGTGGTCTCAAATCAGGGGTGGCTAGTGGTAAATCCATTGGGAGTCGTTGAACCTACAGTTGGGTGGAAACGAGCACCCCTCTCAGCAGTTGCATCACCTGGTGTTTTTCTGATAAGTATTATAACTTGTATCTTGAAATTTATATGATGACATGTATGTTCATAGTCTGTGCAATCATGAATGGTTTCAGTATAAGATTGTCTTCATGGTGTTTTGATCAGAACTGATGGCTGCATGTTTTTATTGGAAAGATCACGTATGGCTTATGTCTATATATATATATATGATGAACTAATAAAGATTCTCAAGTCTGCTCTAGGGAGATTTGTTCTTGTGTTGTCCTACCTGATGCCTTGAATAGATTTCCTCACAAAGGCAACCTTTCGAGACCACTTCCTTACCTTCGAGAAGACCTTCCGGTATGGTCTTCAAAACCTGGTGTAAATTACCTGAGGACCCGAAGGAGGATTTTATAGTTTAAGTCTTAAACTCTTGCACGAGGGAGAATGGTCCTTGTGATCCCAACATTTCGGCATTTTGGTACTCGAAATACCCAAGGGCGAGTTCCCTTGCACACGCATGTCCCAAAACCCGGACTTGCGAAATCTTGAATTATTAGCATGGGGATAAATTAAGAGTTTTCAGAGTTTTGGCACCTAGAGTATCTAGGTGCGAGTTTTCTTGCACTCGCGAGTCCCGAAACCCCAACCCGTGAAATCCTAAAATGGCAGCGTGTGGATAAGTATCGACTGATGGACAAGATTTTGTTGGCAGATCTGCGATCAGTTATGATTGTTAGATTGGAGGAGGAAATGAGGGCATTAAATGACTCAACCTCTTCCTTTTATCTTCGTGAGTAGTGAAGAAATCAGACCATAGATCCAAAGGTCTGTGAGGGTACCTGAACCATTCATTCATAAGGACACGTGGTAGTCGGTAAGCGTTTCAACGTTTCGGCACCCGGGGAATCAAAGGGCAAGAACCCTGGTCATCGTGAGTCGTGAAATACCGACATCCAAAACCCAAAAATCATTTAAAGTGTGGATAAGCATCGATTGGCGGACAAGATTCTGTCGAAAGATCTGCGGTCAGTCACGACCATTAGATTGGAGGAAGAAACGAGGGTGTTAAATGCCTCAACCTCTTTCTTTTATCTTCGTGAGTACCAAAGAAATCGGGACCGTAGATCCCCAAGGTCCGTGGAAGTATCTCGACCATCCTTTTATAGGGACGCGTGGTTGTCGGTCGACGTTTTGGCACCCGGGAAACAAAAGGGAAAGAACCCTTGTCTTCGCAAGTCACAAAATCCTGGTAAACGAAACCCCGAATCGGTTTAAGTGTGAATAAGTTTGAGAAAGCTGGGATTTGATCGTGATTGTTGATCATCCTAAAAAAATCATAACGGTTGATCGTGGTTAAAGGTCGAAGTCTTCCATCAGAGGGACACGTGGTTGTCAGTCGGCATTTCGATGTTTCAACGCCTAGGAAACCAAAGGGCAAGAACCCTTGTCTTCGCAAGTCGTGAAATACAGGTACCCAAAACCCCGATGCACTCTGTGGTAGAAAGGAGGAGTCTCTAAAGGATCTAGATCATCCATCAGAGGAGACTCGCGGTGAGCGGTCAGAGTTCGGGGAAAGCTCTAAAATCCCATGGACCGTTGGATCCAAATTCTCGAGGATCGTTGATCTCCTACACGAATCCCCATATCAGGATTTGGGAATTGGAGTGATAAGAGTTTTGGATTTGTTGCATCGTGAACTCCCGGTTCACGAAACTCCAAAAAGATCCGAACCGTTGGATCCAAAACGTCGAGAGCCATTGGATCTCATACAAGAACTCAAGTATCAGGTTTTGGGGTTTGCAGAGTCGAAAGACTTGACTCACTTGTATCGCTGAGTCGCGAAATGTGAAAAGGTGCCTATTTTTCTAGCTTGTGGTCATAACCAACAATCACATGGAGGTGTAAAAGGGAAGAGCTAGCCTGCACTAAGCCCCTGTAGGACTTCGGGGATTCTGTCCCTCGAGAAGGGGTGAAAAAATTTATTATGCCATAGTGGATGTGTTACAAATTGGTATCAGAGCATGGTTACAACACTTGGCCTGCTTGGGCTCATGAATGAGTTACGCAAAAGCTCCGTTCAAAACACTCCAAAAAGGAATAACCCTCTGCCTTAACCCTTTTAATTCAAAAAAGTCAAAGTTTGAAATGAAAATCTGATTTTGTATGCATGAGAAGGAAAAATGAATTTATGCGTGGGTTATGAATGTATCTAAAATATTGACTAACAACCAGTGTTTGTCTTTTTCACCCAAGCAGATGATCAACCGCGGGAAATTACAGATGTATAGAATGGTGACTCACCATGAAATGGGAAAGGGCTCCCAGAATAGAGATGAAGAGTCTGACGAAAGAAGGGCGGTAGGGACCCCTCCAGATCGAGCTGAGACTGTGAGGAGCCTCATGGTCGAATTGCAAAGCTTCAAGGCTGACAATGAAAGAATGATGAAAGAACAAGAAAAACAAATATAAATTAACGCAGTTTTACTACAGAGTTTATCCGATCTACAAAGACAAATGCAGCATGAACCTGAAACTCAGAAACAGGGTCATATCAGTGGCCACACTGAGAGGAGCACCTCGAAAAAGGTCCACCCCGAAGGTAAAGGACAAGCGGCGGATGATTCCTCTAAGAAGGAAGCAGGCAATTTGGAGGGCTCTTCTAGCAGCAGAACCAGTTCCTATTCCTGAAGGAAACAGAAGAAGCAAAAGCCTTCCAAAGTTCATAAATTCGAAGAATTCAGAAAAGCTAAACCACCCTCCTTCAATGGTGAAATAAAGAAGGGAGAGGAAGCAGAGGCCTGGCTGCTTGCACTAAAGAAATATTTCAGAGTCCATGACTTTTCAGAAAATTTGAAGGCCAAAGTGGCCACCTTCAACTTGAACAGAAAGGCTTCCATTTGGTGGGAAGACCTTAAGAATGTGAAAGGGGTTCGCGAAGAGGACCTGTCCTGGAAAAAATTTGAGAAATACTTCCAGAAGAAGTATTTGTCAAAAAAATATTTCGACGAAAAGACTAAAGAGTTTTATGGACTTAAACTGGGACAGTTCATTATAGAATATGTCAACAAATTTCTCGATTTGCTGAGGTATGTACCTTATATAAAATATGAAAAGGAAAAGGTGCAATGCATCATCATTGGACTACCTAAGGACTATCGGAATATAATTGAATTTGATGAGCCAAAGACTCTAGAAGGAACTATTCGAAAGACAACCTATTGTCATGAACAGTTTGGGCATCGAGCAGAACCTCACGAAGGATGGAAACAGAAGAATAGTTCAAGATTTTAGAAAAAGGGGATTAAATTCCCAGGATTTAATAACTATAAGAAGAATCCAAGAATCAGCGTCCCAGCCCGAAGTGTGCACCAGCAGAATTTTCCCTCCTTGAGCGGAAATAAAACTTCTGGACCCATATCAGTGAAGTCTGATAACCCAAAGAGAGAACCTTTGAAATGTTGGGGTTGTGGGGAAGAATATCTATTGAGAGACTGTCCACACCAACAACAGAATAGTCAGAGGATTTATAACATTCAGGAAGCTACCACCATCAATGATGTGGCCATGAGTGTGTCACAAATTTATGCAGCCTTGGTTAATAACCAAGCTGACCACCAAGCTTCAGTGGTGGAAATAGAAGGTATGGTTTCCAACCATCTAGTATATTTTTTGATTGACCCTGGTTCAAATTTGAGTTATATATCCCCTAAAGTTGTTGATAAGTGTAAACTATAGCCACAAAAACATACCAAGTGATGGTTGGTACAGTTATCCATTGGAACCAAAAGAAGGGTAGCAGAGGTTATATGAGCCTGCCAATTGATGTTCGGTAAATTCCCCACCCAAGAAACCCTTAACTTATTACCCCTGGGATTGTATGATCTGTTGATTGGTATGGACTGGCTAGCCGCCCATAAAGCCAGATTGGATTGTTACCATAAAATCTTATAATGTGTAAGTAAGGAAGAGAAAAAGATAACCCTTCAAGGGATCCGAAAACCTGTCTCAGTAAGACAAATATCAACTCTGGAAATGAGAAAGTATTGTCGAAAGGGATGTCCCCTATATGCAATACAGGTATTGAAAAAAATTGAAGGTGACAAACAAAGCCCTAACGATCACCCTATCCTAAGAGAATGCAGAGATGTATTTCTGGAAGAGGTATCGGGTCTACCTCCAAGAAGAGACATAGACTTCTTGATAGAACATGCACCGGGAGTGGTGTTTGTGTCTAGGACACCCTACCAGATGAGCACACTCGAGTTAGTTGAACTCAAGTTACAATTAAAAGAAATGATGGATAAGGGCTATATCCGGCCCAGTGTGTCTTCATGGGGAGCACCAGTCCTGTTTTTGAAAAAGAAGGACGGTACCCTTAGACTGTGTATAGATTATAGGCAAATCAATAAGGTAACCATAAAGAAAAAGTAACCCTTGCCCAGGATCGATGACCTGTTCGATCAATTGGGGGGTGCGTCTATTTTCTCAAAGATTGACTTGAGGTCAGGATACCATCAAGTCTGAATTAAGGGTGAAGACATCCATAAAACTTCCTTTCGAACACAATATGGTCACTATGAGTTCGTAGTAGTGCCATTTGAGTTAACCAATGCCCCTGCCACTTTTATGTGCTCGATGAACAATGTACTCAACAAATTCCTAGACAAATTTGTGTCAGTTTTTATTGACGATATATTAATTTACTTCAAGAATAGAGAACGGCATGAAGAGCATCTTAGGCTTGTGTTGCAAGTGCTGAGAGAACATCATCTCTATGCCAAATTCAGCAAATGTGAATTCTTCCAGAAGCAAATGCATTACTTAAGCCATGTTCTATCCGAAGAAGGAGTAGTAGTAGACCCTAATAAAATCAGGTCTATCATGGAATGGCCTACCCTAAAGGATGTTTCAGATATCATATCCCTTATGGGATTAGCAGGATACTATAGGATATTTATAAAAGGATTCTCCAAGATTGGTTGTCCAATCACTGTCGTCTAGAAGAAGGGGATAAAATTCATGTGGACACAAAAATGTGAAGAAAAATTTCAAATCCTGAAACATCTACTGACCCATGCACCCATGTTGAAGATCGTCGATCCTAAAGCTGACTTCCTCATGTGCACAGATGCATGTAAGGAAGGTCTCGGAGGAGTCCTTATGCAAGGAGGATGTGTGGTCTGCTATGAATCCCGAAAATTGAATGAGCACGAAGTTAACTATGTGACCCATGATCTAGAGCTAGCTGCCATAGTGCATGCCTTGAAAATGTGGAGGCATTACCTCCTGGGAATAAAATTTGTACTTATGATAGATCATTGTGGATTGCGATATCTGTTTGACCAACCAAATCTCAATGCTAGACAAGCTAGGTGGATGGACCTCCTTAGTGAGTTTGATTTTGAAATCAAACACATTAAAATGAAAGGAAAATAGGGTGGTTGATGCCCTTAACCGAAGTATGAAAAAAATTCACCTAGTCGTGGTGAGTACCTGTAAGACGAATGTCAAAGAAAGAGTTAGAAATGCACAAGGAACAAATCCATTTTTCTAGACCGTGACCTCGTACCTGTAGCAAGAACCCACAGGGATAAAGTATGGAGACTACCAGATGATGGAATAAGGTCTGCTCACTTACTGAAGCAGATTGTACATTCCAGATTGTGACGACTTGAAGAGGTTCATACTGGATGAACTACATAAAAGACCCTATTTAGGTAATCCAGGATACCAGAAAATGATCACGGCCACTAGGAGATAATTCTATTGGCCTAGATTGAAGAAAGACATAGCCGAGTACCTAGTCAAATGCATAGAATGCCAATAAGTAAAAGTACAACACCGACACCCAGCGGGATTATTACAACCCCTAGCAATCCCAGAATGGAAATGGGAAACCATCTCCATGGATTTCATCACCGAATTACCAACCTTGATAAAAAAGAATGGCGCCATCATGGTAGTGGTGGATAAATTGAGCAAATCTGCTCATTTTATCCCCATCAAATCGACTTGTAAGGCAATAGATATCACCCAAGTATTCATGAAGGAGATATTCAGACTGCATGGCATGCCAAAAGAGATCGTGTCTGATAGAGACACGAAGTTCACTTCCAACTTTTGGAAATCACTGATGGTTGGTTTAGAGACCAAGTTGTTGTTTAGCACCGCCTATCACCCTCAAACCGACAGACAGATAGAAAGAGTGAACCAAATACTTGAATACATGCTAAGAATGCATGTAATGCATCAACCCAAGAAGTGGGAAGACTACCTGCCACTGGTGGAATTCGCCTACAACAACGGCTACCAAGAATCCTTAAAGATGAGTCCCTTCAAAGTCCTCTATGGTAGGTCGTGTAACACTCTAGTCAGCTGGAGTAATCTTGTAAACATGATTTCTTTTATACCTGACATGTTAAAAAAAATGGAACAGCAAGTGACTCAGATAAAACAAAACTTGAAGGTCGCTCAAAACCCACAGAAAAGTTATGCTGACCAAAAGAGAACTCCAAGAGAGTTCAAAGTGGGAGATCATGTATATCTCAGAGTTAGGCCCAGGAAAAGTTTCATGAAAATGGGAGCTTGTACCAAGTTAGCACCTCGGTATTGTGGACCCTTTGAGGTTCTAGATAGAGTGGTACCTGTAGCCTATAGGCTAGAACTTCCTCCCACAGTAAAGCACATAATGTTTTCCATGTTTCATTATTGAACAAATATGCACATGATGCTAACCATATAATTGATTGGTCTGTGATCTAGGTGGAACCGGAGGGAGAATTTCTACCAGAAACTCAATTCATATTGGATAGAAAGGAAACCCTGCTCCGGAACTGAACCATTGCATAGGTCAAGGTGCAATGGAAACATTTTGGCCCAGATGAGGCTACATGGAAAATAGAGGATGTCATGAAACGAGCATATCCGATTTTGTTTACATCTGTACATGCATGTCAAGTTGATAGATAGAACATCGAGGATGATGTTCCTTTAAGGGGGAGGGAATTGTACCACCCTGTTTCCCCTAGTCTATAAAAATAACTATACTGGCCAAGTATTGTGGCAAACTCATAAATGTGAATGTGTGATGTGAATGGACCTTGTGAAAAACGTCGATGAATGTAAATAATATTATGAATATATATATTGCAGGATTACTGAGAGGGGGATGTGTTGAAAAAGGGACCACGATGGTTGAAGAAAGGTGGTGGAAGGCACCTAGAATGGTGGTGTTAACTTCCACCGAAACCAATATCGTATTTGGACTTCACTGGTGTAGAGAACCAAGAGCAGCTCGCTTGGCCCAAATTAAATCACTCGTCAGGTTGGTAGGTAAATGGCTCCTCATGAGTAATGAGCGATGGGGGTGAACCACCCATATGTAGACTCCTCAGACCTGACCACCATGAGGAAAATTGTGCCACACGCAACATCGTCGAAAAGAGAAAAGGCAGGAAGAGTGTGCGATCAAGGGGAAGATGCGAGGGAAAGAGGAAAAGAACTCTGGAAAATACAGAGTGAGTGATAGAAAAGAAGAAGGAGAGTAACCTTCGTTCTCGGTCACTGGCGAACAGAGACTCAGTCTCGCAGCATTGTGGTCTCAGCTCAGGGGTGGCTAGTGGTAAATCCGTTGGGAGTCAATGAGCCTATGGTTGGGTGGAAATGAACACCCCTCTCAGCAGTTGCATCACCTGGTGCTTTTCTGATAAGTATTATAACTTGTATCTTGAAATTTATATGCTGACATGTATGTTCATAGTCTGTGAAATTATGAATGGTTTTAGTATAAGACTGTTTGCAGGGTGTTTTGATCAGAAATGATGGCTGCATGTTTTTATTGGAAAGAGCACATATGGATTATGTGTGTGTGTGTGTGTATATATATATATATATATATATATGATGATGATGATGATGAACTAATACAGATTCTCAAGTCTGCTCTCTGGAGATTTGTTCCTATGTTGTCCTACCTGATGCCTTGAATACATTTCCTCACGAAGGCACCCTTTCGAGACCACTTCCTTACCTTTAAGAAGACCTTCCGGTCTGGTCTTCAAAACCTGGTGTAAATTACCTAAGGACCCGAAGGAGGATGTTCTAGTTTAATTCTTAAACTCTTGCACGAGGGAGAATGGTCCTCGTAGATCCCAACATTTCGGTATTTCAGTACTCGGAATACCCAAGGGCGAGTTCCCTTGCACTCACAAGTCCCGAAACCCTGACTTGTGAAATCCTCAATTATTAGCATGGGGATAAATTAAGAGTTTTCGGAGTTTCGGCACCCAGAGTATCTAGGTGCAAGTTTTCTTGCACTCATGAGTTCTGAAACCCCGACCCGTGAAATCTCGAAATGGCAGTGTGTGGATAAGTATCGACTGACGGGCGAGATTCTGTCAAAAGATCTATGGTCAGTCACAACCATTATATTGGAGGAAGAAATGAGGGCGTTAAATGCCTCAACCTCTTCCTTTTATCTTCGTGAGTAATGAATAAATCAGACCATAGATCCAAAGGTCCATGAGAGTACCTAAACCGTTCATTCATAAGGACACGTGGTGGTCGGTAAGCGTTTCGGCATTTCGGCACCTGGGGAATCAAAGGGCAAGGACCCTGGTCATCGCGAGTCGCGAAATCCCGACATCTGAAACCTCGAAATCATTTAAAGTGTGGATAAGTATCGATTAGCAGACGAGATTCTGTTGGAAGATCTGCGGTCAATCACGACCATTAGATTGGAGGAAGAAACGAGGGCGTTAAATGCCTCAACCTCTTTCTTTTATCTTCATGAGTAGCGAAGAAATCGGGACTGTAGATCCCCAAGTTCTATGGGAGTATCTGGACCGTCATTTTATAGGGACACGTGGTTGTCGGTCGGCGTTTCGGCACCCAGGAAACCAAAGGGCAAGAACCCTTATCTTCGCAAGTCGCGAAATCTTGGTAAATGAAACCCCGAATCGATTTAAGTGTGAATAAGTTTGAGAAAGCCGGGATTTGATCATGACCGTTCATCATCCTGAAAAGATCATAACGGTTGATCATGGTTAAAGGTCGCAACCGTCCATCGAAGGGACACGTGGCTACCGGTCGGCGTTTCGACGTTTCGGCACCCGCGAAACCAAAGGGCAAGAACCCTTGTCTTCACAAGTCGCGAAATCCCGGTACCCAAAACCTCAATGCGCTCTGTGGCAGAAATGAGGAGTCCCAAAAGGATCTAGATCATCCATTAGAGGAGACTCATGGTGAGAGTTCATATTTCAGGGAAAGCTCTGAAATCTCGTGGACCATCGGATCCAAATCCTCGAGGATCGTTGATCTCCTACACGAATCCCCATATTGGGATTTGGGGATTGGAATGATGAGTTTTGGAGTCGTTGCATCGTGAACTCCTGGTTCATGAAACTCTGAAAAGATATGAACCGTTAGATCCAAAACATCGAGAGCCATTGGATCTCATACAAGAACTCAAGTATCGGGTTTCGGGGTTTGCAGAGTCAAAAGACTCGACTCGCTTGTATCGCTAAGTCGCGAAATGCGAAAAGGTGCCTAGTTTTTTGGCCTGTGGTCATAACCAACAATCACATGAAGGTGGAAAAGGGAAGAGCTAGCCTGTGTTAAGCCCCTGTAAGACTTCGGGGTTTTTTTCCCTCGAGAAGGGGCAAAAAAATTTACTATGCGGTAGTGGGTGTTTTACAAATTGGTATCAGAGCATGGTTATAACACTTGGCCTGCTTGGGCTCATGAACGAGTTGCGCAGAAGCTCCGTTCGAAACACTCCAAAAATGATTAACCCTCTATCTTAACCCTCTTAATTCAAAAAAGTCAAAGTTTGAAATGAAAATCCGATTTTGTATGCATGAGAAGGAAAAATGAATTTATGCACGGGTTATGAATGTATCTAAAATATTGACTAACAACCAACGTTTGTCTTTTGCACCCAAGGAGACGTTCAGCCATGGGAAATTACAGACGCATAGAGTGGTGACTCACCATGAACTGAGAGAGGGCTCCCACGATAGAGATGAAGAGTCTAATGAAAGGAGGGCGGTGGGGACCCCTCCAGATCTAGCTGAAACTGTGAGGAGCCTCATGGTCGAATTACAAAGTTGCAAGGATGACAATGAAGGATGATGAAAAATAAGAAAAGCAAACATAAATTAACGTAGTTTTACTACAGAGTTTATCTGATCTACAAAGACAAATGCAACATGAACCTGAAACTCAGAAACAAGTTCATATCAGTGGCCACACTGAGAGGAGTACCTCGAAAAAGGTCCACCCTAGAGGTAAAGGACAAGCGGCAGATGATTCCTCTGAGAAGGAAGCGGGCGATTCGGAGGGCTCTTCTAGGAGTAGAACCAGTTCCTATTCCCGAAGGAAACTGAAGAAGCAAAAGCCTTCCAAAGGTCGTAAATTTGAAGGATTTAGAAAAGCTAAACCACCCTCCTTCGACAGTGAAGTAAAGAAGGGAGAGGAAGCAGAGGCCTGGCTTCTTGGACTAAAGAAATATTTCAGAGTCCATGACTTTCCAGAAAATTTGAAGGCCCGAGTGGCCACCTTCAACTTGAACGGAAAGGCTTCCATTTGGTGGGAATACCTTAAGAATGTGAAAGGGGTTCACGAAGAGGACCTGTCTTGGAAACAATTTGAGAAATACTTCCAGAAGAAGTATTTGTCGAAAAAATATTTCGACGAAAAGACTGAAGAGTTTTATGAACTCAAATTGGGACAACTCACTATAGAAGAATATGTCAAGAAATTCTTCACTCTGTTGAGGTATATACCTTATATAAAAGTGGAAAAGGAAAAGGTGCAACGCTTCATCAGTGGACTACCTAAGGACTATCAGAATATAATTGAATTTGATGAGTCAAAGACTCTAGAAGGCACTATTCGAAAGACAACCTATTGTCATGAACAGTTTGGGAATCGAGCAGAACTTCGCGAAGGATGGAAACAGAAGAATAGTTCAATATTTCAGAAAAAGGGGATTAAATTCCCAGGATTTAAGAACTATAAGAAGAATCCAAGAATGAGCTTCCCATCCCGGAATGTGCACTAGCAGAATTTTTCCTCCTTGAGCGGAAATAAAACTTCTGGACCCATATCAGTGAAGATTGATAACCCAAAGAAAGAACCTTTGAAATGCTAGGATTGCGGGGAAGAACATCTATTAAGAGACTGTCCACACCGACAAAAGAATAGTCGAAGGATTTATAACATCCAGGAAGCTACCACCGTCAATGATGTGGCCATGAGTGTGCCGCAAATTTATGCAGCCTTGGATAATAACCAGGCTGACCACCAAGCTTCGGTGGTGGAATTAGAAGGTATGATTTCCAACCATCTAGTATCTGTTTTGATTGACCCTGGTTCAAATTTGAGTTATACAGCCCCTAAAGTTGTTGATAAGTGTAAACTATAGCCACAAAAACATACCAAGCCATGGTTGGTACAGTTAGCCATTAGCACCAAAAGAAGGGTAGCAGAGGTTATACCAGCCTACCAATTGATGTTGGGTAAATTCCCCACCCAAGAAACCCTTAACTTATTACCCCTGGGATCGTATGATCTGTTGCTTAGTATGGATTGGCTAGCCACCCATAAAGCCAGATTGGACTGTTACCATAAAACCTTAGAATGTGTAAGTAAGGGAAAAAGATAACCCTTCAAGGAATCTGAAAACCTGTCTCAATAAGACAAATATCAGCTTGGAAAATGAGAAAGTATTGTCGAAAGGGATGTCCCCTATATGCAATACAGGTATTTAAAACAAATGAAGGTGACAAAAAAATCCCTGACGATCACCCTATCCTGAGAGAATACAGAGATATATTTCCAGAAGAGGTATCGGGTCTACCTCTGAGAAGAGACATAGACTTCTCGATAGAACTTGCACTGGGAACGGTGCCAGTGTCTAGGACACCCTACTGGGTGAGCACATCCGAGTTAGTTGAACTCAAGTTGTAATTAAAAGAAATGATGGATAAGGGCTATATCCAACCCAGTGTGTCTCCATGGGGAGCACGAGTCCTGTTTGTGAAAAAGGAGGACGATACCTTTAGACTGTTTATAGATTATAGGAAACTCAATAAGGTAACCATAAAGAACAAGTACCCCTTGCCCAGGATCGATGACCTATTCGATCAATTGGGGGTGCATCTATTTTCTCAAAGATTGACTTGAGGTTGGGATACCATCAAGTCCGAATTAAGGGTGAAGACATCCATAAAACAACCTTCCGAACACGGTATGGTCACTATGAGTTCATGGTAGTTCCATTTGGGTTAACCAATGCCCCTGCCACTTTTATGTGCTCAATGAACAATGTACTCAACAAATTCCTAGACAAATTTGTGTTGGTTTTTATTGACAACATATTAATTTACTCCAAGAATTCTTCCAGAAGCAAATGTGAATTCTTCCAAAAGAAAATACATTTCTTCGGCCATGTTCTATCCGAAGAAGGAGTAGCAATAGACCCTGATAAAATCAGGTCTATTATGGAATGGCCTACCCCAAAGGATGTTTCAGATATCAGATCTCTTATGGGATTATCAAGATACTATAGGAGATTTATAAAAGGATTCTCCAAGATTGGTTGTCCAATTACTGCCCTCCAAAAGAAGGGGATAAAATTCATGTGGACACGGAAATGTGAAAAAAGATTTCAAACCCTAAAACATCTACTGACCCATGCACCCGTTGATGCAGAAATGTCCTGCGCCTACGTCCCGCTCCCACTAGGACCTTCTCTACACAGGCCCGAAGAATCAAAGGACTCTTCCAACTCTGCGCGGGAGTTCTCAATACCCACAGCTAACTCCTCGGCGATCTCCTCTGTGCTTGTCGGGAAATCGGACTTCGCGATTTCGCGAATCCTGTTGACACAATTCTCGTGCATATCAAAACCCCGAACCCCGATGGGTCAACAGTCAACACTTCCATTTATCGGAGACTTCCCTATCGGGGAATCGACACATGCAATGTCCTGATTCACTTACACTATGAATCCCCGAACCCTGAACTCCGATATGCCGATATGCAATGGCACGTGTGGATTTGACACCTCCACCTCTTCCTTCTATCGACGCTTCAATCCCCAATATGCCGATGTGCTTCCACCTGTACTCCACTAGCAACCGTGGTCCCACGTGACCACGTCACCTCGGGATTTCACCGATCGCGAATCCGCAATACAACTGTTCCCTGAGGTTGAAAACCCTGAATGTCGATCCCGCGATCCTTCGGATTCGTGCAACCTGTCCCTGCTCTAATCAACGGCTCCCGTTAACTCGAGAAATTGCGACTCGCGATTTCAACGAGTCTATACCTTACTTCGTTAATCGCCGAACGTCGATCTTCGATAGGCCGAAACCCGACGGCATGTTCCCTCCTGTGCCTAAGGGTTAACTCTCGCGCAGCTTCTCCATGATCGAATGGTTAGCGGGATTTCGCGATTCTGCTCCACGAATCTCGACCATTGATTTTCCTCTTTGAGGGTTTCCTCCACTCCGAAGCTCTCTTAGTTCGAATCTCACCTGGGTCTGTTCCCGCAATTTTCACAACGGAACTATCCCTCCTGAGCTTGGTTTCTCCCACTCCTTCAATGGAAAGTTGGCGCACTCCTTGCGCTCAACATCCAATCACTCTTCAAGTGTTGGATCTTCAGGACTCTTGTGCGTTTCTTCTTCTCTGCGAACCCTCAATGAGAGTCTCACTGATACGCGTAAAAGCGCTGCCCTTCCTGAGCTTCCGTCCTGTAGCTTCGACCTCTACAGAAACTCAGTTATTTTTCTCTTTCTCCTGCAGATGGAGAATACAATGCCTCCTGGCAGTCTTCCAACTCAAGCAATCTATTGCTGAGTTCTCTGGGTATTCAGTAACCCAGTGAAAGTTCCCTCACTGGACCTTCCTTCAGAAGACAGAACTCAAAGAGTCCCTTCCTCCTGGGCTATCTGCGAATCCTCTCAACGCCCTCCTGTCGGAGTATTTCTGCCACAGAACACCCAACAGTTATACTTTCTCCTCTGCCCTTGCACCCTTCGCTCGACGTCCTCCAGACGGAGCCCCTCAGAATCCTCACAGAATTCTGGTCTTTCTGAACTCACAACAAATTTCTTTCCTCTGTGCACTTCTGTACACACGCTCGATACCCTCTTGGTAGAGCTCCTACAGAACTCCCAGTAAAGGTTCTGTCCACAACATTGTCTCAGCCACACTGCCTTGACTATTGAGGTGTTCAGTAACCCTAAAAGTCCTCCTTCTATTCCGAGGTGATGACTTCAGTTCTGGGCCCTCAACACGTCTCTGTCTGACTCCTCACGAATTCATAAGTGCTCCCTCTGTGCACCGGTATTCAGAGTCTCAACACTCTGTCACGCCCTCATGGCATGAAACCTCAAAGACCTCTCAGACCTGAAATCAACACACTTCCTGCAATGGCATAATCACAATACACAAATACAGCATATAATGAACACACACACAGACATGCACATAATGACAGAAAATGCATGAAAAACTGCTCTGTATTAATAATGGCAAATGCCTGTATAATTTACAAGGTATTCCTCGAGCTCTCCCTTGGCTCTTCTGCTCTACATGCAGATTCTACTAACTCTCCTCTCTCTCAAATGATATCTCAAAATCTCTTTTACATGAGGCGGCTCAATCGAGCGCTTCCCTCTAGGAATTACCTACTCTAATTAATTTACAATCAAGGGCTGTCTAGTCTGTTATCCAGAACTAGATCCCAGCTAATCCATAATAAATGCCTATCTTATCTACAGCCTGCGTAAAGGCATGGCATTCATGGCTCACCAGCCTAAGGCATTAATTTACATTGAATTCAAATTCAAAATGAGGCTGCGCCTCCCTTTCAGCCCTGAATGAGTGCGCGCTGACGTGGTTGGATGGCTGCATGGAGAGATGCTCCTGCATCATACTCCACAGCTGCAAAAATCATGAGCTCCTGCTCATGAGCTTCCCTCGTAGTTGTTGGAATCCACGTGGGTCCCAAACAAGTCTTTGGAGCTTTTCATTTGCTCCATTTTGTTGTGGCTGTTGCTGCTTCCGCTGCGCTGTTGCTGCTTCCTTTTCTCTACCCAGCTTCTCTTCGCTGGTAATCTGCGTTGACCTCAACATCAGCCTTCTGATGTCCTCTATCTCTTGGTCCAGTTGCTCCTGTGGTTGGTTCAGGTTTTGCAGTCTCCCCAGCTGCAAAATATTTTGGCCATCTGGAAGATCACTGTGATCTCCCACGCCTTTCTCATCAACTTCCAACTTTAATTGTTGGATGTGCATGCCCTGCACTTTTACTCTTTCCTCCAGGGATTCAATTTGACCCCACAAATCAGTCAAACATATGTTGTTTGTGTCTTCTTCTTCTGCTTCTGCAACCTCCCCTGTTGCATTGTTTTCAACTTCTGTGCTGAATGCGCTGAGACATTCCTCAGAATGCTCGTCATCCTTTTCATCTGCTCCTTCGGCTGTCAGCTCCAATGCTATAGCACTTCCAACTTCCTGGATGAAATCACTGAGACATTCCACCAAATGCTCACCTTCTTCATTTTCTGCTGCAAACCCCCACGTTGCAGTCTCTTCAGCTTCAGTGCTGAATATGTCGAGCCATTCCTTGGAATGTTCGTTTCCTTCTTCTGTTTCTTTTGTTGTCAGCTCAAATGCTGCAGCTCGCTCAGCTTGTTGGCTGAATTTGTTGAGTTGTTCCTCAGAACACTCATTCTTCTCTTCATCCACTTGGGCAGTCTCAGATACCTGCTCCAATTCTTCTTCTTCTTTGACAGTCATCATCAACTGTGACTGTTCCCCTACTGTTGTTGCATTTTGAACAAAATTTTCTGCCTCCTCCTGGGCAAATGGTAGGAATATTTCAATTCCCCCAATCATGAGTATACCATCCTGATGTTCCTCCTCTCCTGTCAGCTTCATCTGCTGATCTTCTTGCGAGCTTATATGCTCTGTCAGCTCTCCTGGCTGAATCTGACTTCTCAAATCATCCCTGCTCATCTGGCCATATGGGATGCTTCCACTGTTGCTTCCCTGGCAGATTATGAGATCAACTGATCCCATCTTCATCAGCAACCTTTGCTGAATTGAACTCTCCCTTGAGTCCAAGAGACTCTCAGACAGTTTCAATTTTTCGTCCCTGCCCTCCAGGCAGCTTAGTACGCTTCCGCTGCCTTCTTGGCAGTCTTCAATGCTTTCACTGCCCTCCTGGAAGTCTTCGAGACATCGCTGAGATCTCTGATCAACACCCAGCTGGCCATTTGAAATTCTTTGACTGTCCTCGCGACAGCTTTGAGATCCTCGATTGATCCCAATTCATTTCCCTCCTGGCAAACTGGAATTTCTTCCTTTCTGCCTAGCCGACAGTATTTGAAACCATCAACTGATCCCAATTTATCCCAGTCATCATCATTATCGTCGAGACTTTTTCCCGTCTCTGGCCAATAGTAACAGGTCATCTTGTCTTCGGTGGCCCTGAGGTCTTCGGCGTACCTCAACCATTTTCTCAACGGCTTGCGCTGTCTTCTGACCATCAACTCTCTGACTGGCCATTTTGCTTTTGCCTTCTTCATGGGCACTTCGCGCATTCGTCTCCTTCTTCTATCCTGCCGCATCCGCAGTTCCATCTTCTCTATGTCTACTTTTAATTCATAGAGCTTTCTAGTCTCTTCTTCATCCCATTCGGCAAGCTTTTCTGCCTTGCTCCTCTTCCTCCCAGCATGCCTATGGTCTTCAGTAACCATGGTGTCGTCTCTGTCTGCCTCCCTGGCGACCTTGCTGCTACTGTCACTCCTGTAATCCTAAGCGCTCAGCTTTATCTTCTCACAGTCCTGCTGACTGTCTATGGACGGCTGCTTACCTGCAAGCAATCGCCTACAGAGTCTTCAGTAACTCTGTCTTCTTCCGCTCCTCTGTCTCTTCCTGCCTGAAATATACAAGCAAGAATTTCCAGCTCTGATACCACTTGATGCAAAAACGTCCTGCGCCTACGTCCCGCTCCCACCAGCACCTTCTCTACACAGGCCCGAAGATTCAAAGGACTCTTCCAACTCTGCGCGGGAGTTCTCAATACCCACAGCTAACTCCTCGGCGATCTCCCCTGTGCTTGTCGGGAAATCGAACTTCGCGATTTCGCGAATCCTGTTGACACAATTCTCGTGCATATCAAAACCCTGAACCCCGATGGGTCAACAGTCAACACTTCCGTTTATCGGAGACTTCCCTATCGGGGAATCGGCACATGCAATGTCGTGATTCACTTACACTATGAATCCCCGAACCCTGAACTCCGATATGCCGATATGCGATGGCATGTGTGGATTTGACACCTCCACCTCTTCCTTCTATCGGCGCTTCGATCCCCAATATGCCGATGTGCTTCCACCTGTACTCCACTAGCAACCGTGGTCCCACGTGACCACGTCACCTCGGGATTTCACTGATCGTGAATCTGCAATACAAGTGTTCCCTAAGGTTGAAAACCCTGAATGTCGATCCCGTGATGCTCTGGATTTGTGCCACCTGTCCTTGCTCTAATCAACGGCTCCCGTTAACTCGGGAAATCGCGACTCGCGATTTCAACGAGTCTATACCTTACTTCGTCAATCACCGAACGCCGATCTTCGATAGGCCGAAACCCGATGGCATGTTCCCTCCTGCGCCTAAGGGTTAACTCCCGCGCAGCTTCTCCATGATCGAATGGTTAGCGGGATTTCGCGATTCTACTCCACGAATCTCGACCATTGATTTTCCTCTTTGAGGGTTTCCTTTACTCCGAAGCTCTCTTAGTTCGAATCTCACCTGGGTCTGTTCCCACAATGTTCACAATGGAACTATCCCTCCTGAGCTTGGTTTCTCCCACTCCTTCAATGGAAAGTTGGCGCACTCCTTGCGCTCAGCGTCCAATCACTCTCCAAGTGTTGGATCTTCAGGACTCTTGTGCATTTCTTCTTCTCTGCGAACCCTCAACGAGAGTCTTACTGATACGCGTAAAAGCGCTGCCCTTCCTGAGCTTCCGTCCTGTAGCTTCGACCTCTACAGAAACTCATTTCTTTTTCTCTTTCTCCTGCAGATGGAGAATACAATGCCTCCTGGCAGTCTTCCAACTCAAGCAATCTATTGCTGAGTTCTCTGGGTATTCAGTAACCCAGTGAAAGTTCCCTCACTGGACCTTCCTTCAGCAGACAGAACTCAAAGAGTCCCTTCCTCCTGGGCTATCTGCGAACCCTCTCAACGCCCTCCTGTCGGAGTATTTCTGCCACAGAACACCCAACAGTTATACTTTCTCCTCTGCCCTTGCACCCTTCGCTCGACGTCCTCAAGACGGAGCCCCTCAGAATCCTCACAGAATTCTGGTCTTTCTGAACTCACAGCAGAGTTCTTTCCTCTGTGCACTTCTGTACACACGCTCGATACCCTCTTGGTAGAGCTCCTACAGAACTCCCAGTAAAGGTTCTGTCCACAACAGTGTCTCAGCCACACTGCCTTGACTATTGAGGTGTTCAGTAACCCCAAAAGTCCTCCTTCTATTCTGAGGTGATGACTTCAGTTCTGGGCCCTCAACACGTCTCTGTCTGACTCCTCACGAATTCAGAAGTGCTCCCTCTGTGCACCGGTATTCAGAGTCTCAACACTCTGTCACGCCCTCATGGCATGAAACCTCAAAGACCTCTCAGACCTGAAATCAACACACTTCCTGCAATGGCATAATCACAATACACAAATACAGCATATAATGAACACACACACAGACATGCACATAATGACAGAAAATGCATGAAAAACTGCTCTGTATTAATAATGGCAAATGCCTGTATAATTTACAAGGTATTCCTCGAGCTCTCCCTTGGCTCTTCTGCTCTACATGCAGATTCTACTAACTCTCCTCTCTCTCAAATGATATCTCAAAATCTCTTTTACATGAGGCGGCTCAATCGAGCGCTTCCCTCTAGGAATTACCTACTCTAATTAATTTACAATCAAGGGCTGTCTAGTCTGTTATCCAGAACTAGATCCCAGCTAATCCATAATAAATGCCTATCTTATCTACAGCCTGCGTAAAGGCATGGCATTCATGGCTCACCAGCCTAAGGCATTAATTTACATTGAATTCAAATTCAAAATGAGGCTGCGCCTCCCTTTCAGCCCTGAATGAGTGCGCGCTGACGTGGCTGGCTGGTTGCATGGAGATATGCTCCTGCATCACCCGTGTTGAAGATCGTCGATCCCGAAGCTGACTTCCTTGTGTGCACAAATGCCTATAAGGAAGGGCTCGGAGGAATCCTTATGCAAGGAGGAAGTGTGGTCTACTATGAATCCTGAAAATTGAATGAGCACGAAGTCAACTATGTGACCCATGATCTAGAGTTGGCTTCCATAGTGCATGACTTGAAAATGTGGAGGCATTACCTCCTGGGAAGAAAATTTGTAATTATGACAGATCACTATGGATTGCGATATATGTTTGACCAACCAAAGTTCAATGCTAGACAAGCTCGGTGGATGGCCCTCCTTAGCGAGTTTGATTTCGAAATCAAACACATTAAAGGAAAGGAAAATAGGGTGGTCGATGCCCTTAACCGAAGTATGAAAACAATTCACCTAGCCGTGGTGAGTACCTGCGAGACGGATGTTAAAGAAAGAGTTAGAAATGCATAAGGAACAAATCCATTCTTCCAGACTGTGACCTCGTACCTGCAGCAAGAACCCACAGGGATAAATTATGGAGACTACCAGATGATGGAAGAAGGTCTTCTCACTTACCGAAGCAGATTGTACATTCCATATTGTGACGACTTGAAGAGGTTCATACCGGATGAACTACACAAAATACCCTATTCTGGTCATCCAGGATACCAGAAAATGATCACGACCACTAGGAGACAATTCTATTGGCCTGGATTTAAGAAAGACATAGCCGAGTACCTAGTCAAATGCATAAGTAAAAGCAGAACACCGATACCCAACGGGATTATTACAACCCCTAGCAATCCTAGAATGGAAATGGGAAACCATCTCCATGGATTTCATCACCGGATTACCAACCTCTATCAAACAGAATGACGCCATCATGGTAGTGGTGGATAAATTGAGCAAGTCTTCTCATTTCATCCCCGTCAAATCGACTTGTAAGACAATAGATATCACCCAGGTATTCATGAAGGAGATATTCAAACTACATGGCATGCCAAAAGAGATCATGTCTGATAGAGACACGAAGTTCACTTCCAACTTTTGGAAATCACCGATGGCTGGTGTAGAGACCAAGTTGTTGTTTAGCACCGCCTATCACCCTAAAACCAATGGACAAACAGAAAGAGTAAACCAAACACTTGAAGACATGTTAATAATGCATGCAATGCATCAACCCAAGAAGTGGGAAGACTACCTGCTACTGGTGGAATTCACCTACAACAACGGCTACCAAGAATCCTTAAAGATGAGTCCCTTCGAAGTCCTCTATGGTAGGTCGTGTAACACTCCAGTCAGCTGGAGTAATCTTGTAAATAGTATTTCTTTTGGACCCGATATGTTGAAAGAAATGGAACAACAAGTGACTCAGATAAAACAAAACGTGAAGGTCGCTCAGAACCAACAGAAAAGTTATGCCGACCAAAAGAGAACTCCAAGAGAGTTCAAAGCGGGAGATCATGTATATCTCAGAGTTAGGCCTAGGAAAAGTTCCCTGAAAATGGGAGCTTGTGCCAAGTTAGCACCTTGGTATTGTGGACCCTTTGAGGTTCTAGATAGAGTGGGACATGTAGCCTATAGGCTAGAACTTCCTCCCACAGTAAAAGCACATAATGTTTTCCATGTTTCATTATTGAATAAATATGTACATGATGTTAACCATATAATTGATTGGTTTGTGATCTAGGTGGAACCGGAGGGAGAATTTCTACCAGAACCTCAATGCATACTGGATAGAAAGGAAACCCCACTCTGAAACCAAACCATTACACAGGTCAAGGTACAATGGAAACATTTTGGCCCAGATGAGGCTACATGGGAAATGGAGGATGCCATGAAATGGGCATATCCGATTTGTTTACATCTGTACATGCATGTCAAGTTGATAGATAGAACATCGAGGATGATGTTCCTTTAAGGGGGAGGGAATTGTACCACCCTGTTTCCCCCAGTCTGTAAAAATAACTATACTGGCCAAGTATTGTGGCAAACTCAGAAATGTGAATGTGTGATGTGAATGGACCTCGTGAAAAAGGTCGATGAATGTAAATAATATTATGAATATATATATTGCAGGACTGCTGAGAGGGGGATGTGCTGAAAAAGAGACCATGATGGCTGAAGAAAGGTGGTGGAAGGCACATGGAATGGTGGCGTTAACTTCCACCGAAACCAATACCGTATTTGGACTTCACTGGCCCAGAGAACCAAGAGCGGCTCGCTGGCCCCTATTTAAATCACTCGCCAAATTGGTAAGTAAATGGCTCCTCATGATTAATGAGGGATGGGGGTGAACCGCCCATCCGTAGAGTCCTCAGACCTGACCACCGCGAGGAAGATCATGCCACACACAACCTCAACGAAAAGAGAAAAGGCAGGAAGATTGTGCGATCAAGGGGTAGACGCGAGGGAAAGAGGAAAAGAACTCTAGAAAATACAGAGTGAGTGATAGTGGAGAAGAAGGAGAGTAACCTTCGTTCTCGGTCACTGGCGAACATAGACTCAGTCTCGCAGCATCATGGTCTCAGCTCAGGGGTGGCTAGTGGTAAATCTGTTGGGAATCATTGAGACTACGGTTGGGTGGAAACGATCACCCCTCTCAGCAGTTGCATCACCTGGTGTTTTTCTGATAAGTATTATAACTTGTATCTTGAAATTTCTTTGCAAACATGTATGTTCATAGTCTGTGAAATTATGAATGGTTTCATTATAAGACTGTCTACATGGTGTTTTGATCGCAAATGATGGCTGCATGTTTTTATTGGAAAGATCACGTATGGCTTATGTGTATATATATATATATATATATATATGATGAACTAATACAGATTCTCAAGTCTGCTCTCTAGAGATTTGTTCCTGTGTTGTCCTACCTGATGCCTTGAATAGACTTCCTCACAAAGGCACCCTTTCAAGACCACTTCCTTACCTTCGAGAAGACCTTCCGGTCTGGTCTTCAAAACCTGGTGTAAATTACCTGAGGACCCAAAGGAGGATGTTATAGTTTAAGTCTTAAACTCTTGCACGAGGGAGAATGGTCCTCGTAGATCCCAACGTTTTGGCATTTCAGTACTCGGAATACCCAAGGGCGAGTTCCCTTGCACTCGCAAGTCCCGAAACCCCGACTTGTGAAATCCTAAATTATTAGCGTGGGGGTAAATTAAGAGTTTTCAAAGTTTCGGCACCCAGAGTATCTAGGTGCAATTTTTCTTGCACTCGCGAGTCTCGAAACCCCGACCCGTGAAATCCAAAAATGGCAGCGTGTGGATAAGTATCGAATGACGGACGAGATTCTATCTGAAGATCTGTGGTCAGTCACGACCATTAGATTGGAGGAAGAAATGAGGGCGTTAAATGCATCAACCTCTTCCTTTTATCTTTGTGAGTAGCGAAGAAATCAGACCATAGATCCAAAGGTCCATGAGAGTACCTGAACCATTCATTCATAAGGACACGTGGCGGTCGGTAAGCATTTTGCTGCTTCGGTACCCAGGGAATCAAAGGGAAAGAACCCTAGTCATCGCAAGTCACAAAATCCCAACATCCGAAACCACGAAATCGTTTAAAGTGTGGATAAGTATCGATTGGCGGACGAGATTATGTCAGAAGATCTGCGGTCAATCACGACCGTTAGATTGGAGGAAGAAACGAGGGTGTTAAATGCCTCAACCTCTTTCTTTTGTCTTTGTGACTGGCAAAGAAATCGAGACCGTAGATCCCCAAGGTCTGTTTGAGTATCTAGATTGTCCTTTTATAGGGACACGTCGCTTTCGGTCGGCATTTCGGCACCTGAGAAAAAAAAGGGCAAGAACCCTTGTCTCCGTAAGTCGCGAAATCCCGGTAAACGAAACCCCGAATTGGTTTAAGTGTGAATAAGTTTGAGAAAGACGGGATTTGATCGTGACCGTTGATCATCTTGAAAATATCATAATGGTTGATCGTGGTTAAAGTTCCCAGCCGTCTATCGGAGGGACATGTGGCTGTCGTTCGACATTTCGGTGTTTTGGCACCCAGGAAACCAAAGGGCAAGAATTCTTGTCTTTGCAAGTCGATAAATCCCAGTACCCAAAACCCCGATGCACTCTGTGGTAGAAAGGAGGAGTCCCGAAAGTATCTAGATCATCCATCAGAGGAGACTTGTGGTGAGCGGTCAGAGTTTGGGGAAAGCTCTGAAATCCCATGGACTATTGGATCCAAATCCTCAAGGATCGTTGATCTCCTACACGAATCCCCATATCGGGATTCGAGGATTGGAGTGACAAGAGTTTTGGAGTCATTGCATCATGAACTCCCGGTTCACAAAACTCCGAAAATATCCGAACCATTGGATCCAAAACATCGAGAGGCGTTGGATCTCATACAAGAACTTGTGTATCGGATTTCGGGGTTTGCAGAGTCGAAAGACTCGACTCGCTTGTATCGCTGAGTCGTGAAATGTGAAAAGGAGCCTAGTTGTTTGGCCTGTGGTCATAACCAATGATCACATGGAGGTGGAAAAGGGAAGAGCTAGCCTACACTAAGCCCCCATAGGACTTCGGGGATTCTATCCCTCGAGAAGGGGCGAAAAAATTTATTATGCCGTAGTGGGTGTGTTATAGTAGACTAAGCTAGGCTAGGCTAGAGTAAACTAAGCTACAATAGGCTAGGATAGAGTAGGCTAAGTTAGGCTAGAGTAGTCTAGGCTAGTGTAGAGTAGGCTAGGCTAGGCTAGTCTAGGATAGGCTAAGCTAGGATAGAGTAGATTAGGCTAGGCTAGGCCACAGTAAGCTAGGCTAGGCTAGAGTAGGCTATGCTAGGCTAGAGTAGATTAGGCTATGATAGAGTAGGTTAGGCTAGGAAGATCTACGCTAGCCTAGGCTAAACTATGCTAGGCTAGACTAGGCTAGGGTAGAATATGTTAGGCTAAGCTAGGCTAGAGTAGGCTAGGCTAGAGTTAGCTAGGCTAGATTTGTAACACCTTGTTTTCCCTAGTTTGTAAATATAACTTTATTGACCAGGAACTATGGTAAAATCAAGGTGTGAATGTTTGATTTTATGGACCTTTGCATAAAAGGTCGATGAATGTAAATCCTGTCATTTTAATAGATAATGGAAACCTATTGCGTAACTTCTGAGAAGGGGATGTGCTAAGAGAGAGCATGATTGTTAATGAAAAGGTGGTGGAGGGGACCCGAAATGGTTGCATTAACCTCCACCGAACCATTACTATATTGGTTTTAATTTCTCAAGATTAGAACAACTCTCTAACCCAAAATGAATTTCAGTCAGGCTGGTAGGTGGGAAGACCTCCTCAAGAGTTAATGAGGGGATGGGGCAGACTGCCCATCTGTAAGGCTTTCGGACCTAACCACGAGCTGGGAATTTTGATCCACATGCAATCTTGTTGAGGAGGGAAAGAAAGGAAGTGTGGTGTGGGCAGAGGACATGCGAAGAATGTAGAGACAAGAAAGGAAACTCTCGGGTCGGAGGAAGGATTGAAAGTGAAAAGTGAGTTCTGATCACAAGGAGAATGGATACTGAGTCAGGAGAAGGAGAGTAACGTTCTTCCTCATCTATTCTTGTATAGGGAGAAGGAGAGTAACCTTCATCCCTAACTTATGTTGAGTTGGAAGTAAGAGATTGAATCTCAAAGCATCACAACCTAAGCTCAGGGGTGGCAAGTGATAAATACATTAGGAGTGACTGAGCCTATGGTTGGGTGGAAACGAGCACCTCTTTCAATAGTCACAACACACTATATGGTTATGATAAGTGTTTTCTTTCCTTATGTTTTCTAATTGAAAATGATGGATGCATGCAAGTATTTACATGTCTATAAAGGTCTCTTTCTCTGTATTAAATGGTTAAGTTATGAATATGTGTTCATTTACTTGAGAGCTTATAATTTTGCTTGGATTTCCATGTGCCCTAGTTTAATCACTCAAAGGCACTTTCCCCAGGGAATTTTCATCATCGTCCTTGAGTCGAGTGAGTACTTCCCTGAATGCGGAGGTTGCATTCCGCAATCCCTGCGAAGATGGTGTTATAACCCTATAATTCATAGTATCATCTCGTGACTGGAAATTTTTTCACTCTGGGTGTATTTTGGTTTGCAAATAATATTTCATTTCTGCAAATTATTTTCAAAGAAAGGAAAAGAAAAGAAAATCCATGATTGTTGACGCTGAGTGGTGTTTCCTAACCCCGTGGAGATAGAAGCAAGGGAAGCAACGCACCAAACCCTCAAAAATTTCATTAAGCCTAAGTTTTGTCTCATATATTGCATTCGCACCTAGAGAATAAAGAATGTGCTTAGATCAACGGTCGATCTAGCGGCGTGTAGATCAACGGCTGACAGTGGATTCCGGACCCCCTCGACTGTTCTTTTTTTAATGGTGGGGGAGGGGTCTGGAATGGTGACTAACAAGTGTGCACAGATCTACGGTCATCATGAGAGCGCACAGATGGACGGTCTACAGGCAACTCTGAACCCCCTCGACCGTTCTTCCTTTAACGGTGGGGGGGGGGGTCTCGAATGAGGCAATTTTTTCAGTGGGCCCTGTCCCAACATGTCATCCCTCCATTGCATCAGACCTCCTCTGCTCCAGACAACTTACTACCATACCACTCCTGCCAAATGACATCATCCTCCATTATCCAGCCACCCATCCATGAATAATCGAACTTATGATAAACAAAAAGAACAATAAGCTAATTAGATTAAATAATAATGTTAGTATAGTTAAAATAGGTTAAATTAGCTAATAACTAACTAGTTAATAATTAATTAATTATCTAAGTTAGTAATTAGGTTAGAATTTGATTAAAATATAATACAAATAAAACAAATTATAAAACATTAAAATTAAATAAAAATAATAAAAAATAAAAAATATCAAAAATCATTTAACTTAATACATATATTAAATAAAACATATAAATTAAAACATACAAAACAATAAAAAACACAATAAAACAAAATTAGAAATAAACGAAAATAAAACTAAACTAAAAAACTAAAAAAACAAACATATCCTAAGTTCTACCCACCCCCCAACTCCACGCACACTTTCCCCAAAACAAATTAAATCAATGGATGTAAAATTTTCCGGACCCCCCCTCACCATTGATGTTTAACGAGAGGGGGGGGGTCCGCAATGGTTGTATTTATTAAACCACCATTGGACAGGTGTCATCCCCACAAGCCAGTACACCCCCCTCCAAAAAAAAAAACATCTTACCACCTCATGGGGGGGTTCAGAATACCGCCTTCTCAAAAAAAACCACTTTCCCCAATTTTTTCAAAAAATTGCCCATTTTTGCCTGTTCAGTGCATCTTCTTTAAAAACGAATTATGGGCAGAATAAATTGAATTTTGAAAAACTGAGAGACTTTTTTCTCCATAATGGGATGAAGAACAAAAACCTCTCTACTTTTGTTCACAGGTTCCACGATAAGGGAGAATCGAAGCCATCTTCGAGGTTCTTTTTTCCAGATTTTCATTTTTCCGTTACAGTCCTGATTTTGCGGGAGCTGTTACGGAAAGATGGAGGCGAATTTGGAAAAAACGAAGGAGTTTTTTGTCCAGAACATGCCCATATACAATAACCTCCTTTAGTTGTTTCCCAGGTGTCAGCATTGAAGTGAAACAAATGTCTGTTCGGACCCCCTTTTTCGCAGAAATCTAGCTCGTCTTTCATGGTGGACAGTTCAGGATTTTTGGGGATTTGTGGCTATTTTTGGCCAAGGCGGTTGAATCCAACTTACAAAAATTATGGGGAGATCTATCTTATTTATTCAAATGATTTTAATGTAAATGTTGTTGATCTCACACCTAGGAAGGCTATTCTTTGTGGTATTTTTTTGATTCACCAGGAATACAAAGAGACTTTTTTCACAGGATTCTTGTATGTCGACAATTGGTGAAGTTTTATTTCTTCGTTGAATGTGATTCTAATCAGTCTTCATTATGTTTCTCTCTTTATAACTTTCAAAAGTATATTTAACGCGGAATATATCCCTGATACTCTGTGCAGTGCTTTTGAGAATCTTAATGTTTTCCTCTGATACTACAAGGAAGAAATTCTTGAATGTTTTTTTGTTGTAGTTGATTATCTCGCATGTTCCTTCTCTACATCATTTTTTTTCTAAAGGATCCAATGTCTGTATTACCTTGTCCTGTGGAAATACCTTATAGACATGTGTTTAATTTCAAAATTGTCACAGACCCCATAGCCCAATGGTCTTTGTTGGTCACTATAATTGCTTAATTAATTTCAAACAATCAAGTGAAACATAAATTATCAACCCAGGGAAGTCTTTTGTTTCAAAGATAGCTGCGCACTATGTATGCTCAATTCCAAAAGCACTTAGTGTTGTAGTAAAGAAATCATTCTATCTAAACTTGCTGAAGTGAACTGAAGCTCTGAATTGTATTATAGGAAAGAAATCTCCCTATTGCAATTCTTTGTAGTTCAAATTAAGAATCCTGGATTACATTTAAAATAACATTGCAATGGGTAAGAACAACTATCTTGTAATCAGA
>JZKD02S1705603.1:667035-709965 GCA_000966675.3 Picea glauca
ACCTCAGGGGGGGTCCAGAATACCGTCTTCCCGAAAAAAAACCACTTTCCCAATTTTTTCAAAAAATCACCCATTTTTGCCTGTTCACTACATCTTCTTTAAAAGCTAATTCTGGGCAGAATAAATTGAATTTTGAAAAAACGAGAGAGGTTTTTCTCTGTAACGGGATGAATAAAAAAAAACTCTCATTTTTTTCACAGGTTCCATGAGCAGGGATAATCGAAGCCATCTTCGAGGCCCTTTTTTCCAGATTTTCATTTTTTCGTTACAGTCCTAATTTTGCGGGAGCTGTTACGGCAAGATGTAGGCGAATTTGGCGAAACCGAAGGAGGTTTTTGTCCAGAACATACCCATATATAATAAAATCCTTCATTTTTTCCCCAAGTGTTAGCATTGAAGAGAAACAAATGTTTGTTCAGACTTCCTTTTTCACATAAATCCAGCCCGTCTTTCATTGCGGACAGTTCAGGATTTTTGGGGATTTGTGGCTATTTTTGGCTGAGGCGGTTGAATCCAGGTTACAAAACTTATGGGGAGATCTATCCTATTTATTCAGAGGATTTTAATGTAAATTTTTGTTGATATCACACCTAGGGAGGCTATTCTCTGTGGTATTTTTCTGATTCACCAGGAATACAAAGGGACTTTTTTCACAGGATTCTTGTATGTCGATGATTGGTGAAGTTTTCTTTCTTCATTGAATGTGATTCTAATCAGTCTTCATTATGTTTCTCTCTTTCTAATTTTCAAAAGTAGATTTAACACAAAATTTATCCCTGATACTCTGTGCAGTTCTTTTGAGAATCTTAATGTTTTCCTCTGATACTACAATGAAGAAATTCTTGAATGTTTTTTTGTTGTAGTTGATTATCTCGTTTGTTCCTTCTCTACATCATTTTATTTCTAATGGATCCAACGTCTGCATTCCCTTGTCCTGTGGAAATACCTTATAGACCTATGTTTAATTTCAAACTTGTCACAGACCCCATAGCCCAATGGTCTTATTTTGCTGTCTCAACCAGAAAACTTCAAGAACATAACCTTGTTCTGCATAACTAGCCTAATATCCTATTTCAAACAAATCTAAATTTGACAGAGAGATCCCTATCTGAGTCTCGGAGGGCTAGATACCTGACTCGAAGCAGTTTTGATGTTGCCTTTGTGACTGCCTCCACAACCTTAGGCAAATTACAAAGTGCTAACAGATGGAACCTCTAGAGTTTGGGAGAGGTAGTGCAGATATGCACAGGCTCTCTGTGAGGTAAGCAGAAACCCAGGACCACTTAAGTCCTAGACCTGATGAAGGGGTGTAATAGTTGCACCGAAGATCCCTCTATGTGTTAAGTCTAGAAGATAGAGCGTAACACTCTTAAATCCCTTCATAACCAATGAAGTTGGGGGGGTATAACGAGAAATTCAAGTATCGAAAGGGAGTATCCTTTCGTTTGGAAGTTGAACGAATGAGATCCGTTCAGGAAGATATGTGGTCTATCACAACCATTAGATTTGAAGAAGGAACGCAAGCATTACTACCTCGACTTCTTCATCCTTCATAGGCTCGATGAACATTGATAATCATCGTGAAAGGGAAGGATCCTTTGAATCCCAAAACCCGAAACCGCAATGTGATATGGGTCGTAGATGTAAGGATCTATCGGGCCCCTCCTTGACCATCAGATTAGCAAGATCAGGGATTCGTGCACTGGGAGATTCACACATTGGCGCGACTAACTCCCGAAACTTGAAGTTCTGATGTACTCTGGTCCATTGGATCATGGAATGTCATGGACCATTGATCCGACATGAGCAGATTAACGCAAGAGTACGTAGGAATTTGAAACTCTCTAAGAACGAAGCTCACAAGAGATAAGCGCCTTCTAAAGCGTAGATGAGGTTCCAGAGGCAAACTTGTCTCAAGTTCATAAGCTCAGGAGGGAAAGTGGGAGTAGAGACCCATACATCATGGATTATAAGGAGTAAATCGAAGGTCATGACCTTTGAAACACCTAAGATCTTCCCAGCCAGGGGAGAAAGTGAAAGACCAAGAGGAGGAGTTACAATGATCAGTGGATCAATCATTGTGAAAGATCTGGACTGTCAGATCATAGTCCAAACAATGAGAAGTAAGCATAGAGGAGAACAGATCTCAGTCATTTGGTCTGAGCGTAAAAGAATCATGGCCGCCCAACCAAGGTAAATTGCACTAACGATAAGCCTCGAGGGTACATGAGAGGGGCAGGGTTCTAAAGTCTCGAAATCATCAAAACCGTCCATCTAGGAGGTCACGTGGCGAGAGGTCAGCATTTTGTCGACTCGTGACTCAGGGAAGTCAAAAGGTGGAGTTGTGAGAACTCACAAAACACAAATTCACGATTTGTATCTAAGTCGTTAGATTGTGGGGAGTGGTGATCCATCAATCTGATGCTCACAAATATCAGGAAATTGAGAATTGGGAGAACAGAGATGAACCAACCTCTAAAGTCGCGAAATGCAAAATTGTGACTTGGTCACAGCCATCAGTCAAAGGAGGATCGTGGATTATAGATCTAGTCTTATCGGGAGTCCGTAACTCAGGAAGCCAGAAGTAGAATTCTGGGAACCCGTGAGATGAAAAGTTGCGACGTGCCTTTCGATTTGGCGATTGGTCACAGCCTTGGTCATATCAAGGAAGGGACTTAGCCCGAAGAGCTAGCGCCTAAATACAATGAAGCTTAAAGGTGTAAAGGAGGAAGTCATGGGTTCCATACAACCTGCACTTTAAGGGAGAGAGGGTCTGTTAAGTGGAGTTGAGGTTCTTCCCCGACTCCCATTAACCAGGATTAGAGACCATGAATGGAGAATCGACTAATGGAAGAAAAAAAAAGGAAAATTTGTTTTTATTTTATTTTTCCCTGTCGTAGGTGTGTTACAAGAGTAGGTTAGGATAGAGTACGAAATGTTAGTCTAGGCTAAAGTAGGCTAGGCTAGTGTAGATAAAGTATGCTAGGCTAGAGTAGGATATTTAGGTTAGGCTAGAATAAGTTAGGCTATAGTAAGCTAGCACAAGCAAGAGTAGGCTAGGGTAGTCTAGAGTAGGATAAGTTAGGCTAGGGTAAGGAAGGCTAGCGTAAGGATAGAGTAGGATAAGTTAGGCTAGGGTAAGGAAGGCTAGCGTAAGGATCGAGTAGGATAAGTTAGGTTAGGTTAGGCTAGGGTAGGCTAGAGTAGGATAAGTTAGGCTAGGGTAAAGAAGGCTAGCATAGGATCAAATAGGCTAGGCTAGAGTAGGATAGGCTAGTCTAGGCTAGAGTAGGATAGGCTAGAGTAGGCTAGGCTAGGATAGAGTAGAATAGACTAGGCTAGGATCAAGTAGGCTAGGCTAGGCCATAGTAGGCTAGGTTAAGTTAGGCTAGGCTAGGCTAGAGTAGGCAAGGCTGTGCTAGGCTAGGCTAGGTTATGCTAGCCTAGGCTAGAGTAGGCTAGTCTAAGCTAGGCTAGGCTATGATAGGTTAGGCTAGGCTAGGCTAGGCTACAGTAGGCTAGTCCAAACTAGGCTAGGCTAGGCTAATCTAGGCTATCCTAGGCTAGGCTAGAGTAGGCTAGAGTAGGCTAGGCTAGGCTAGACTAAAGTACGCTAGGCTAGGCTAGGCTAGAGTAGGCTACTCTAGGCTAGGCTAGGCTAGGCTAGAGTAAGCTCGACTAGGGTAGAGTAAGCTTAGCTAGGCTAGGGTAGAGTAGGGTAGAGTAAGCTAGGCTAAGCTAGGCTAGGCTAGAGTAGATTAGGCTAAGTTAGGCTAGAGTAAGCTAAGATAGGATATAGTAGATTAGGCTAGGCTAGAGTAGTCTAGGCTAGGTTAAAATAGATTAGGCTAGGATAGAGGAGGCTGGTCTAGGTAGAGTAGCCTAGGGTAGTTTATGCCAAGTGAGGCTAGGCTAATGAAGGCTAAGCTAGGGTAGGCTAGAGTAGGCTAAGCTAGGCTAGGTGAGGCTAGAGTAGGGTAGGGTAGGTAAGGCTAGGTTAGGCTAGGCAAGGTAGGCTAGGTTAGACTAGGCAGGTCTAGGCTAGCCTAGGCTAGAGTATGGTAGGCTAGGCTAGGCTATGTCATAGTATGTTAGGCTAGGTTAGGCTAGGCCAGAGTATGTTAGACTGGGCTAGAGTAAGCTAGGCTAGAGTTGACTAGGATAGAGTAGGATATGTTAAAGTAGGCAAGGTTACTCTAGGCTAAAATAGGCTAGGCTAGTGTAGATAGAGTAGGCAAGGATAGAGTAGGATATGTTAGGTTAGGCTATAGTAAGCTAACATAGGCAAGAGTAGGCTAGGGTATTCTAGAGTAGACTAAGCTAGGATAGGGTAGGTAAAGCTAGAGTAGGATATGATAGGATAGGATAAGCTAGGATAGAGTAGGATAGGCTAGAGTAGGCTAGGCTAGACTAGAATAGACTAGGCTAGTCTAGGATAAGATAAGCTAGGATAGGATAATCTAAACCAAGCTAGGCTAGACTGTGCCAGGCTAGGCTAGACTAGATTAGGTTAGCCTAGAGGAGGCTAAGGTAGAATCGGTAGGCTAGAGTAGGCTAGGTTAGATTATTCTAGGCTAAGCTAAAATAAGATAGGTTAGGATAGAGTAGGCTAAGATAGAGTAGGTTAGTCTAGGATAGGCTAGGCTAGGCTAAGCTAGGATAGAGTAAACTACGATAGGCTAGAGTAGGCCTTGGTGATTTTTTTAAACCATACAGGGACTTTTTCAGCGTGCATAACAACTCCTTCTTTTCCTTCACAACATAACCTTCTGGTTGCTTCATATAGATTTATTGTTCCAGATCCCCATGTAGAAATGTTGTCTTCATATCCATTTGTTCTATTTCAAAATCAAATGCAACAACAACAGATAACATAAATCTTATAGAGGTTAACTTGGCAACAGGAGAAAAAATCTCACCAAAATCAATTCCCTCAACTTGGGAATAACCCATTGCTACTAATCGAGCTTTGTATTTCTCCACTTTTCCTTCTGCATTCAACTTCTTTAATACCCATTTGTTTCCAATGGGATTTCTTCCAGTCAAAAACTCCACTAGATCCCAAGCCTCATTCTTATCGAAAGATTACATTTCTTCATCCATGGCCCTTTTCCATAGATTTATGGATCCACTGCCTCCCTCATAGTTCTAAGATCATCATCGATAATAGACAAAGAAAAATTTGAATGGAAATCAGATGGAGCATATATTTCTGATAGCCTTCTTTCTCGAACCGATCTCCTCAATACTGGAGTATGAGGATCTTCTTCTTCTTATTCATGTTCTTTTGTAGAGTTCGACTCATCATCCTTTAAATCAAACTCTATTTTCTTTGGTTCTTCCTTACTTGGTAGGACTTCTTGTTTAATAACATCCTTCATTTCTATAAATACCACATCTCGGCTATACACTACCTTCTTAGTTTTTGGGTTCCAAAGATTATAACCTTTGAGACCATATTTATATCCAATAAAGATACACTGTTTAGCCTTCTTATCTAGCTTACTCATGTTTTCCTTTGGAAAATGAACATATGCATCACATCCAAATACCTTGAGATGTGTGAGAGAAGGTTTCTTACCAATCCATACCTCTTGTGGATTTTTTTCATCCAACGCTGATGAGGGTGATCTGTTGACCAGGTAACATGCAGTACCCACTACCTCTGCCCATAATTCTTGTCCTAACCCAGAACCACTGAGAATGCACCTTTCTTTTTCCATTAGCATCATGTTCATCCTTCTAAAACTCCATTCTACTAAGGTGTATATGGAGTAATTCTTCCTTGCTATACCACACTTCTTACAAAATTATTCAAATTCATTCCTGCATAACTCTCCACCATTATCTATCCTCAACACCTTAATTCGTTTCTCTATTTGATTCTCAATAAGAGCCTTAAAGTCTTTAAACATGTCAAAGAATTCATATTTCTTCCTAAGAAAATATATCCAAGTGTTCCTCGAGAATTCATCTATAAATGAGACATAGTACATAGATTTTCTCAATGATGGGACCAATACATATCCAAAAACATCACTCTGAACTAGCTGTAAAATTCCTTCTACCCTCATTGCACCAAAAGAGAATCTTACTCGATTCTTCTTCCCATATACATAATGTTCATAGAAATCAAAATCCAAAGAGTAGTTAGACATACCTTCAACCATACCTTTACAGTGTAGTAATCGAAAACCCTTCTCTCCGATATGCCCCTGTTTTTGAAGCCACAACATAACCTTTTCTCCAGAGACTGTAGGAGTTATTTCTTCTTCAACTCCAATATTAGGAACAACGGAACTATTACACCCATCACTAATAGTTCTTCCTTGCAACTTATACAGAGTTCCAAACCAAACTCCCTTCAACAAAACCATTGCTCCTCGAACCATCTTACAGGTTTCCTTTTCAAATGTTTTTTTTACCCCTGCACCATCCATTTTGCTTACATAAATCAAATTTCTAGCCAAACCTGGGATGTGCAGAACACTTGCCAGTGTTTTAATCCTTTCATCTATGAGCCAAAACTTGACTTTTCCTCAACCTACGATTCTAGTTGTCGAGTCATCACCTAGGAAAAAATTACCTCCATCATACCTTTCATATTCACAGAACCACTCCCTGTGGGGAGTCATATGAAAGGATGCATCTGATTCAACCAACCATTCCTCATGATTTGCATGTGTGCTTGAAAAAGCCAAGTACACATCCCCTCCTTCTTCCTTGGAGGTATTTTCTTATGTAGAAGGAGATTCTTCATATCCCTTCTTTTTCTCAACTTTGGATCTACACTACTTCTTGTAGTGCCCTTATTTTCCACATCTCCAACATACCTTTACAAAATTTTCGGGATATTTAGATGTACCCTTAGACTTAGATCTCCCACTTGAGAACTTAGATCTATTTCTTTCCTGGGAACGTCCTCTTTCAAATAATGCGTCTATGCTTTGTCCTTCCATATTCTTTCGTCTCATCTCCACCGACAACAAGGATGAGACCACTTCATCAAGCTTCAAGGTAGTTGTATTACTACCTATGGCCACAACCAAACTATTCCACGAGTCTGGTAAAGAACACAATAAACTAATACATTTATATTAATCTTAAATTTTAATCTCAACAGATACTAACGGAGTTACCACAGTATTGAAGGAGTTCAAATGATATCCTACCAAGTCTCCATCTCTCATCCTCAGGTTATACAACTTATTTCTCAAAAATAGTTTATTTACGAGGGACTTGGACTGATACAACGTTCCCAAATTATCCCATAAATCCTTGGCTATAGCTTCCTCTGTCACATTCAGTAATACTGAATCTGAGAGACACAGTCGGATTGTGCTCTTTGCCTTCTGATCCAACTTTTTCTAGTCATCTGCTGAAGTTCTTGTAGGTGCAGTACCTGTATCTACTGCGATCCACTGATCTTTGTCCACCAATAGATCTTTCATCTTGAGCTTCCACAGCTCAAAACATTTCCCATTAAACTTCTCGATCTCTATCTTTGAATTGCTTGCCATTTCTTTTCACCTGAAAAATCAATACCATAGATCTCCCACTGTAACAAGGTTTATCACAGTCTTGAGCCAAACCCTTGACCACAAAGGCATCCCCCTAAAGCCAACAAAGCTCCGATACCAAATGTACATTTTAACCTTGTACAATATTTACTACAAACATATTTTCAGTAAAAGAACAAAAAAGATACAATGGAAAATACAAACATTACATAAAGATTTTTCCCCAAAAACCCAAACCGGGAAAACCAGCTTATTCTATATTCTTTCATAGTGATACATTGTTTACAATACAATATGCATATAGGAACCAGAGACATCCAAAACCCTAACCCAATCATTTGGATTAGTCAACAACCCTAATTCCTTAACTGGAAATAGAAAACCATCGACAAAAAACCATGTGCCGAAAAAATGCCCAAAAATGTGACACATTTCCCGAGGAAAAAAACAATTATCAGGGGCACTACCCCCGAACCCCTGCATCCCCCCTAAAACCTCACTGTGCTCTTGGCACAATGCAGAAATTTCTACTCGTGTAAAGAATATAACACATACCCATCATAGCCTGAGAACTAAAAACTTTGGAAACGTTCTTTTGCAAAACTATGGTAAGCCATTGTAAATGGTTTAATTAATTTTATATGCATGGATTGTAATCCAAAGCTTTCATAGGTTACCATGCCGAAGATTTTTGAACCATAGAGCCATGCAAATATTGTATGCACATGTTTGGCATGAAAAATTGGCATGTACCTTGATGTAATTGTCATGTAAAGGACTTGTAATTTGATGTAAATGTTATTATGAAGCATTATAAAAATGAATTTTATCCACTCCTTAAGAGTCAAAGTGAGTGAGAGGCATTTGTTTTTACGCCTAATTCCTTGATTGTCTTCATTGTAATCATTGTTTGATTGAGGCGATTTGCCTGGGCCTATTTTGGCATTCATTGTAAACTTGACCAATGAGTATGATTATAAACTCTTGGAAAGTAAGACACTCCAAAGATTGTAATACAAGTATCATCAGTTATAGGTTGAAAATTTATACAGATGTGGACTTCGAAATTTCAGCTCCGAAGAACAGAGGTGAGGGAGAGAGGGGTGTTCCTTTTTTCCATACATTTTCTTTGCAGCAGTTGCAGGTGTTGGATTTTCATTATGATTCTGAAGTACAAGGTGAAGGAGTCTTGAAGGAATGTGTCTTTTGAAGACATTTTCATATAGATACTTTTGGATACCAAAAGGTTCTTTGGTGAGGAGGTGTGATCCGGGAGGATCTCCACACATGGAAGGAACTTTACTTTGTTCACCAAGTTGATTTGAAGTTGGCGAAAAAGTGGTGAAAATGGGAACTTATGCATTTATGATTTTTATTTTCTCATGCATTTTATTAATGCTTTGTGAGAAAAAGGTCTCATGCATTAATCATTTCTTTTATGATTCTATAATATTCTCGTGCATTTAATTATGATTTATGAGCTTTTGGAAAACCTCATACATTATTATTCACTTTTGATGTAGAATGATTAATACTTGTGAGGGAAATTAGACTCACGTATTTATCATTAAATTATAATTTTGGAAATTGGTTTTTATGTGAGAAACCACCTCACACCAATTTGCCATTATTCTCAATTATAGGTTGAGATAAGAATGGGATTGGTTGAAGAGTATTTGGGTGGTTTTGAGACATTTCCCATTTTTTAGCCTGAGATAGTTTGGGATCCTACATTCATGGATCTTTTTTTTCCTCTTTTGTAATTAGATCCTATTATTGTGGATCTAGAAATTAATGCTCTTTTTTAAGAGTTAGTGAGGGAACAATATATAATTCTTTATGTGAGCCATATTCGAAGGAGGAGGGGAGTAATGGAGAATTATTGAGTGGAGTTAGAGAGCCATAGTTCTACTACTCCTAAGTATTGAGAGACTTATTCATGTAAGGAAGTATACTTCTTGATGTATGGAGAGTTATTAGTGTGAGTAGTCTTCTTGAATCCTCATTGAAGGAGAAGGAACCTCTTATGTAATCATTGATGAGAAGGTCCCAACACCTTTTGAAAAAAGAATGAAAGTGATTTGTATTCCAATTGAAGAAGGTATGGAGACATAGCCCAGGAGGGGTGAACTCCATTAGCAACATCGGTTGTCTCTCTCTTGTCTTTTCATATTCTTATTCCATTTTGAGTTCACGTGTGTTATGTATTATTATTTAAAAGCATGGTTAATAATGGATTCATATGCCCTTTAATCCTTATGCAAATAATTCGTAAGAAAACGATTCTCGATTGAAAAATCGTGTAGAGTAAGTACTCGCCCAATTTTAGATCATGTCTAGAAGGATATCTTCATTTCTTTGCATATAATAAAAAGCCATAATGGGTTAAGTGGTTTCCCTTGGAATAATGATGGTACAAAACATCCTTCCATACTTCATAAAAAATGTCCCCGTTATGGGACTTTATGGCTACCATTCTCCATCCATCACATCACACTTGAGAGGGAAAGTGAAGTTTCAGGTAGTGACGAACCACATAGATCAACAACAAGAGGCTCTCCAATTATTGAAAGATAGATTATCTATTACAAAAAATATGATGAAAAAATAATTAGATCGACATCTTAGTGAAAGGAAATTTGAAGTGGGAGATTGGGTATTTATGAGGCTATAACCATACAAACAAATATCCCTCAATATGTTGGAACGTCCTCCTCTTCTCCGGTCCAAACCCCTCTATCTTGTCTCTATCCCTTGTTGGGGTCTCAGCATCCATCTGGTGGGCTCTTCAGCTCCATGGAGGTCTAAACTAATCATCTCCCCATGTGTACCTATCCAATGTGGTACATGTCCGTCGGGAAAGATCCTACACATCAACAGTTACTCCCTCCATGGCCTCATAAGTCACAGGGATCATAGCAATGCCAATCACATCTCATCATCAATATTATTAAACATGTGCATAAAACCCCTTTTACTCCAGTCAAGTGCTCAAAGACATTATACAAATCTGCAATACAAGTTTGGAGGAGGTGACAGGGCGTCCTATTGGGCTAGTGTCCACTGGAAAATGGATGTTTCCGGAAAAGATTAAATCCAAGTCATGTTAATGGGTGAGGTGGATAAGGGATGTCCTGACAAGGGGTGCAGTGAAAGCAGGGAAATGCAGGGATTACCTATGGGTGCCTTTGTAGAAGCTGAGTTGCACCTGTCCTGGATGAAAATGTTTCCAAGCCCATTCATGCCTTTTATTCTTTATTCTTTATTGATTTTTCTTCAATAAGCTAATCAGGGGACACTACCCTAGCGTGGTGACCAATGATGGAAATGTTACCCACAAGAACTTTCATAGAGATGAGAAGGTTGGCTCGTGATGAGACCCCCTTTCTCTTGGCCATGCAACCAAAAGCCACTACCCTGGAGTGGTAACCAGCTGCTAGTAGTGTCATACCGCAAGGTGCCCATGGACCTAATAGGTTGGCTCATGATGAGACCCTCTATCCTCTGACTAGGTCTTGTTTTATTATTTTTATTGGATCCCTCTTGTTTCTTGATGAGAATATCTTTATTTCCTTCTCGAGGATCCTTGGGCGAAGCATCTTGAGGTTTTCTTTTTAGGATTTTATCATTTGCTAGCTTGATTTTACCTTCTGGGCCTTTAGCCCCTTCTTCCCAAAAGGCAAGGTGCAAACCTTAAATGATTGGCCAACCCAATGCCCAGACAAATGTAATGGGATGGATGAGCAGGAAGAAAGATAAAAAAGTGGTAATATGACAGGAGCGGACAATAAATTTTCAGAAATTCCCCCCAGTGGCAACTCAAAACCTATGGGCACAGGCTTACTAGGGCATCTTGTCATTCCCCCCAAACATGGTCAAGGGGACAAGTATACGATCCAAGCATTTGTTATAAACAAAAGGAATTAAATGCACATATTCAAAGGTTTTGATGATCATAGTGACACATACCATGATACCTGGACTCATTACCTCATGAAGCAAGAACCATCTCTGATACAGGACGAAGCCAACGGTGATGGAAGCTATTGCTACTAACAAACTAGAGGCGCTGAAAGGGAGAAAATATGGGGCCTCCAAGGCCATGCTCAAGTCAATATGGCTCTCGATTCTCCATGTCTAGGACTTGTGGGCTTCGAGACATGATCTCCTAGTTATCCCTAAAAGTGGGGGATAATAGTGGGCACATTTCCCAAGACAAAGTGGGCACAAATCCCAAGGAAAATTTTTTGTGTGAATGTTGTTATCATTTGTTGCTATTGGAGGTTATAATGTACGGATTCGTACAGTCTGTACAACAAGGAGAGGGCATGATTTTCGAGGCAGCTTGTTGGCATGGAAATCAAAGTTGTTTAGAGTTTTTTATTGTTGTTGTTGGGTCGTACTGTTCAGGCCATACAACAGACTATGGGAACAATTTTCTAAGCACTGTTCTTGAGAGGGTCGTACAGTTGTACAGATTTGGCACAAATTTCAAGGAAGAAATTGTGGGGGACAGTTTTGGTGTTGTGAGGTATTTTCTGTTAGATGGAAATTGTGAGTTTGTTGCTGATATGTACTTTCCTGAAGATGAATAATAAAATCTCTCTCTCTCATTGGGTTTCCCCACATTGTGGTTTTCCCTGGCATTTGCCTAAATTTTTGAGTTTTTTATGGGTTATTGAATGTTGTTCATTGTGTTTATTTTTGCTGCATATTTTCTTAGAAATGTGTATTTTTGTTTATGGAAATTTATGAATGTGGGTTATAGACATATTAGAGTTCGTGCAAGATAGTTATCTCTAGGTTGTTAATTGTATGACAAAATTGTTAGCTTGTTGATTTTGTCATTAAAATTTACATGGTATTGGAGCTAGGTTCTAAGTGACAGTGAACAATGAGATTTGTTTGGGTAAGGTTGAAGAGGGAAAATTTGTGATTGTTTTCCTTGAGCTGTGACATGGAATATGGTTGCATGTATTATATTTGAGGATCGGTTGGATGGAATTTCCAACTATTTGTAGTGGAAGGTCTGGATGTCAGTTGTTCTCAAGGAGAACAAGATTTGGACCTATGCCAGTTCTATTTTTGTGGCTCCCGCAACAGATCCTATTGCTTTGGACTTGCATGAGATCAAGGAGGCCAAGGCTCAAAGGATTCTGGATGGGATAAGTGATCACCTTATCCCACACTTGGCTGAGAAGAAGACAACCAAGGAGATGTGGGATGCACTTGAGAACTTATTTGAGGTGAAGAATGAAAACCARAAGATGGCCTTGAAGGCTAAGTTGCATGATACCAAGATGGGGAAGGAGGATAGTGTTTCTTCTTATCTTACCTGGGTAGCTCAAGTGAAAGATGAGTTGGTTGTTGTTGGAGAGGTCATATCGGACTCAAAGTTGGTGAGAATATCCTTGAAAGGCTTCACCAAAGAATGAGAATTCTTCATGAAGTGTGTGGTGGGTCGTGAGCATCTTCCATATTGGAGTAGACTGTGGGATGATTTCACTCACGAGGAGATCTAGGAAGGATCTCAGAGCAGTGGACAGAAGACAGATGGAGCTGATGAGAATGTTGCTCTTGCTACAAAGAGAAAGAAAAAAGGAAGTTCCAGGAGGGACTTGAGTAAAGTCAGATGTTATTGTTGTAACCAGTTGGGGCATCTTACTTCTCATTGTCCTAGGAGGAAGAAGAAGAAGAAGGAACCAGAGGGGCCTGAGACAACTGCTACAACCACCATGGAGGACTTTGCTTCCAAGTTTGACAGGGAATTTTCTTTGGTTACCCTAGTTTCCAATGTCGGTAGCGGAGGATTTGGAGGTGATATCAAATGGGTTGTGGATAGTGGAGCCACTTGCCACATGACGGGAATCTGGCGAGTATTCCTTAATATCACAAAGACAGGTCTTGACCAATAGGTGGTAAATGAAGGTGGTATGGCATGAGCTATACGTGGAGTTGGAAGGGTTAGATTCCAACTCGAGTATGGAGGATTCCTGGAGCTTGATGGAGTTCTCTTTGTTCCAGGGTTGAAGGTTAAATTGCTCTCAGTCTCAACCTTGGAGACTTAGGATATTGTACATTGTTCAAGAGGGAAAATGTCTTTATCTACAGGGAGGGAGTGGACTCGGTGGAATTGCAATTGATCGGTGAACGGGTGAACAGGTTGTATATGCTGCGAGGACAACCTTTAGTGTATGATTCAGCGTCAGATGAGGAGCATGAGGAGGATCCTAACACTGCGGTGGTACCAAGGATTTCTTCTTTCATTTTGAGAGAAGAGAGAGAGTCTTTTCTAAGCACTAGCAGGAGGCTCAGCCAGTGTGGGCAAACCAATGCTCAAAATGGAGTGGATTCTCCAAGGAGCTCAGGGTTCTGAGTAGCTTCCAGGAGAATATCTTCGAGTTCGAGTTCTTTGCAGGAGTTGAGGATAACTCCAGATTATAGGGAGCTCTTACAGAGCATAGTGTGATGGGACCAGATGATGGATATGACAGTGAGTACATCCCTCGCTAAGAGGGAGTGTTAGCTTTTTAGCTCAGGAGGTACTCTGCATGTTTTGTCTTGTATGTGGATGTAACTTTATGTTTACACTACTAGGCACTTAACTTTGTAATGAGTTTTTATAAAGTTGTAAAGTGGTTCTTTTATTAAAGTGACTTTTTAATAAAGTGTACCTTCTAATTTTAAAGTGACTTTATTTCATAAAGTGCACTTATGCAATAAAGTGAAATTACTTTAATATTTTAAGTGATTCATTTTGGAGGGAATGAATCATGACCCTTGTTCTTGTAAAAGGCAAGATTACATCTTAGCCTTTGGATTTAGTGTTGGAAGGTGAAAAGACACTTTGGAGGGAAAAGATTATTTTCAGATTTATAAAAGAATGCATTGGGTAGTGTTGAAGACACAAGTGAAGGAGATTGATAGAGATTTTCCGAGAGAGCTTGAGAGAGGAAAGTGAGCAGCTTGGTGGGCACATTTTTCAAGACAAAGTGGGCACAAATCCTAAGGGAAATTTTATGTGTGATCTTTTTTATCATTTGTTGTTGTTGGAGGTCGTACTGTACGAATCTGTACAGTTCGTACAACAAGGAGAGAGGGCATGATTTTCGAGGCAACTTATTGGCATAGAAATCAAGGCTATTTAGAGTGTTTTATTGTTGATGTTGGGCCGTACTATTTAGTCCATACATCAGACTATGCACATGGTTTTATAGGCATTGTTCTTGAGAGGGTCATACAACTATATGGATTTGGCACGAATTTCAAGGCAGAAATTGTGGGGGACCATTTTAGTGCTATGAGGTATTTTCTCTTGGCTGGAAATTATGAGTTTGTTGTTGATATGTACTTTTGTGAAGTTGAATAATAAAATCTCTCTCTCTCTCTCTCTCTCTCTCTCTCTCTCTCTCTGGGTTTCCCCACATTGGGGTTTACCCTGGCATTTGCCTAAATTTATGAGTTTTTTATGGGTTATTGAATGATGTTCATTGTGTTTATTTTCGCTGCATATTTTCTTAGCAATGTGTATTTCTGCTTATGGAAATTTTTGAATGTGGGTTATATACATATTGGAGTTCATGCAAGACAATTATCTCTAGGTTGCTAAGTGTATGACATAATTGTTAGCTTGTTGATTTTGTCATTAAAATTTACACATATTAGGTCCATGGGCATGTAGCAGTATGAAACTACTATTCATTTGGTCACCATGCCATGGCAGTGGCTCTTGGTAGCATAGCCAAGAGAAAGGGGGTCTCATCATGAGCCATCCTTCTCATCTCCATGAAATTCTTGTGGGTAACGCTATCACCATTGGTCACCACACCAGGGTAGTGTCCCCCATATATTCTCTTGAAAGAAAAAGAAATAAGATAAAAGTAAAAAGGCATTGAATGGGATAGGAAAAAATTACATCCATGACAAGGTGTATCTCACCCTCTACGGAGGCACCCACAGGTAAGACCTACATTTCCCTATTATCACTGCACCCCTTGCCCAAACATCCCCCACACCATCTCATCCACTTACATGACCTAGAGTGGTATTCACCTGGAAACACCCCACACCTAAGGAGAATTACCCCAATAGGATGTCCTAGAACCCTATCCAAACCTGGCTTGTAGAATAACATAACGTCTTTGAGCACTTGTCTAGGAAAAGGGAAGTTTTATGCACATGTTTCGGTAAATTGATTATTAGATGTGATTGATATTGCTATTATCCTTGTGACTTATGAGCCCATGGAGGGAGTACTTGTTGATGCTGGAGGACCACACTCGACAAACAGGTACATATGGGAAGATGATTAACTCATACCTCCATAGGGATAAAATCCCACTAGATGGATGTTGAGACCCCAATCAGGGGCATACATATACCATAGGCTTACACCAGAGAGAGAGGAGGAGGTTCCACCAGAGACATCTTGGAAAGCCTAGACCCAGAGGAGTATTGCCTTTCCCCTTAAACGTTGGCCTTGGAAGGCCCATGACGTCACCTATGTGACCCCTGATGTCACCCAACATTAGATGGACACGATGGAGGTAGTTGTGTGCCAAGTGACACGTGTGGCATGATCCAGAGGCCTTGGAAGGCCTAAATTTTTTCTCCTGGAGGCCAACGTCTCACTTAGGAGGCCGAATGTCACCTTAGAAAGGCATGCCATCACCTCTTTTGCATGTTTTAGTGTTTAAATTGTCAATTTTATGTAAAAACCTGGATATTTGATGTAACTAGCCATGTTGGCCTTTTTGATCTAATTTTGTAATTAAAGATCATTTGGATTGTATAAATAAGGGATTAATCCCTTGTATTTTTTCATCATTCTTTCACTCACACAAGTGAGGTCTGAAATTCGACCTCTTTAAGGCTAATTGGATGAAATTAACTAGTGTGCAACTCTTGGAGGAGGCTTGTCTTGGTGAATGTAAGTGAAAATATGCAATTCTTATTTCTTTGAATGGTTATAGTATCTTTTACTTTTCATTTTACTAATATTATGAAATTGCTAGTGTAAAACCCGAGGAGCTTAAGCACATGTTATTTTCCTTATCTCAATAGCTATTCACCTACTAGATTGTGCTAGAAGACATATCCATTGAAGCATGTGCTATGGCCCTACCTTTTTAGCACTCTAACACCATTGCTTCACCGAGCCTTTATTTATCTCAAGCTTGAGCTAAAGAAGAAGGAAAACCGCTAGGGCCTAGGGTTACCTACTTCCTAGTAGTCATTTTCCTTCTAGGGTTTGGTGATTGAGGCCTTGGGTTACCAACACCTCAACCATTATGCCTCTTGTCCTTAGTTCACATATTATCATTTGTTTCCTTCAATATTGTTGCTGCAAAAAGTGACTCCATTAGCCCTAAAGAAATTGGTTCAAACCTCGTACTTGATTGATTGATGAGAACAATCCTTAAACCTTATACCTCAAGATCTTTTCCAACTACTCCTAACCCTAGATTAGACTAACTTACTAACATTCTTTCTTCTATTACAAAAGTAAGCTACAACCATATATTGCAGCAGTAAAATCTCCTAAAAGAAATTGTTAAAGTTGATTTATACATTTCCCTCTTAGCTTCTGACAAGTGCTAGCATATTGTTAATTCTAGGTTAACATTTTAGGTCATTTTGAAGCTTATTCAAGGCTTGATTATGAAGCTATAAATATATATACATTTTTGTTATAAATTTTTGTTTGCTTCATCTTATACATCAACTTATTTCTTTTATTGAAAGTCCAAGGTTTTGGGAAGCTCTAACATCAATTGTTACTTGCAAAATAGTGTTTTCTTGTGGTCTTGTTCTGGGCAGGTACATATTGTTGATATTATGGTAGTTACGGGAGGTATTAACCTCCACTTGTGACCTTTGATGAGATTAGAATATTCCAGGAAGCAAGAGAAACCCTAAAAGAATTGGACATAACCCTAGAAGAGAAGTCGGCTAAAGAAAATATTTTATATATAGTCTTTAGCCTCCAGAAGAAGAAGTCGGCCCAAACAGCTTAGAGAAAGAAGTATAAATACATGACGTCAGTTCTCATTTGAGACAGAAATCTCGAAACTACAAAAATCCACTTGTGCACACTGTAGAAATCTAGTAGTGCGCAAGTTTGGGGAGCAGTTGCAGTTGCAGTTACTGCAATCTGTAATTTCAGTCTTTTGGGGTTGGACTTTCTGATCAGTCTTGGTTATATTTTCTTAGTTCATTAGTCTTGGTTGGATATTGAATTGCTACCAAAATTCTTCTCTTTGTCAAGGTCAAGGTGCTCAGGGGTGGCATTCGTGCCTATTGTTGGGTCACAATATTGCTATATTGTCTATGGTTAAATGAGCACACCCATTTTTCTAACAGGTTATGGGCCCACACCTCCTTCATTCAGTCTAACCACTGAAAGGAAACTAATCCATAAGGTTATCAAGCTCGTTGAAGAACTTTCTCTAGGGTTTCTAACAGGTGTAGTTACAAAAGCACTACCGTTAGGGTTACTAGCAAGTGCAGTTGCAAAAAAAATAAAACTCTTACCCAACACCTTATGATGGAATACCTTTCTCAAGGAGAAGATATTCTAGTGCACCTTAGTCCAGCGCACCTCTTGGCACTCTCAGAAGGAAAAAACATCAAGGTTGAGATTTTGGGTCAAAATCAAAGTTTGACGAGTTATCAGTCAACATAAATCATGAATGAAAAGACGGATCATCTACACTATTCATCTCTCACATGAAATATTGAAGATGACATGTGGATAATTAACAGTGGATATTCTAGGAATATGACAGTAGACCAAGCCATAATCTCTAATCTAAACGAAAAGAAGACATCCTAAAAGGTAGAACTTGGAGATAAGAACACCTATCCAGTCGAAGGAATTGGTCAAGCCTCCGTCAAATTGAAAATAGGTAACAATGTTCATTTGAGCAATGTCTTATATGTACTTGGTTTAGAAAATAATATTGTATCCATATCTTGCCTAGAAGATAAAGGAAACAAAATAGCCTTTGTAGATGGAAAAGTGTTATCTTGGTCTAGAGACTCCATCATAGAGAACGCTAGAGTTATTGGAATCCGTGAAGGAAGACTATATAGACTACTAAAACGAAATGATGAATCTCTTGTACATGACGAAGTCAATCCCAATGAAATTTGGCATAGAAGGAATGCTCATATCAACTATCAAGCATTAGCCTTCCTCAAAAAGATGGTTGAAGTAATACAAGAACTACAATCTACACATGAAGGAATTTGCAAAGGATGTGCTCTTGGTAAGAATGTTAAGAAATCATTCTCAAGCAACAATAATAGATCTAAGGAAATTCTATATCTAATACATTCAGATGTTTGCGATACGATGCCAGTCAAATCTCTAGGAGGTTCTCTTTACTATGTAATCTTGATAGATGATTACTCAAGAAATACTTGGTTATATCTCTTGAAGACAAATGACAAAGTTTTCAGCAAGTTTTAAGAATTCAAAGTAGAGATAGAGAATGCCACAAACAAGAAAATCAAGGCCTTGAGAACAGATAATGGAGGAGAATACACATCCAAGGAATTTTTTTCCTTTTGCAAATTGGCAGGGGTTAGGGGGGGAGATAATTGTTCCTCATAATCCTCAACAAAATGGTGTAGCAGAAAGGAAGAACAGATCTATTGAAGAAACTGTGAAGGCACTAATGAACGATTAAGGTTTGTCTATGTATTTGTGGGGAGAAGCAACCATGATGGAAATTTATGATCAGAATAAAATTCCCCACCGCATATTGAAGGATATGACTCCAGAAGAAGCCTTCTCAGGAAAGAAACCTAATGTGGAACACTTAAGAATCTTTGGATGCCTTGTTTACATTCACATCCCCAAGGATAAAAGGAAGAAATTAGAACCCTCAGGAAAGAAGGGCATATTTGTGGGATACAGTGAATCATCCAAAGCCTATAGAATCTATATCCCAGAACAACATAAGGTTGAAGTCAGCAAAGATGTAACCTTCAATGAAAAGATGGATTTCAAGAAATCAATAGAAGAAACTATAGGAGAAGAAGAGTATGAAGAGCCTAAAGAAGAAAGCACATGTCTCCCAGAAAGTCAGAATGAAGAAACATAACAACTTGATCATCCAATGAAACAATGTGAGCCTATTGAATCAGTCATTGTACCAAAAACCAAGAAACGTCCAACTTGGCTTGAACCTACTCTACAAGAAGCAGAAAGACTCAAAGCCCCAAGTGGCACTTTCAGAAAAAGAAAAAATCCCAAAAGATTCTCTAGCTATGCAGCATGTATGCCAAAGATTTTAAATGAAGAACCCACCACATTTGAAGAGGCATCTTAGAAGAAACAATGGAGAGAAGCCATGACAGAAGAACATCAGTCCATAATGAAAAATGATGTATGGGAAATTGTGCCTAGACCGAAAGAAAAATTAGTAGTAACTTCAAAATGGGTCTATAAGATCAAACATGGAGCATACGGAAGCGTGGACAAATACAAAGCAAGGTTCATAGCTAGAGGTTTCTCCCAGAAGGAGGGAAAAAAATATGAGGAGACCTTTGCTTTTGTTTCCATATATACTTCTATTAGAGCCATTATGTATCTTGTTGTTTCCATGGGATGGAGTTTACATCAGATGGATATAAAGATAATTTTTCTTAATGGAGAAATTGAAGAAGAAGTATACATTGAACAACCTCAAGGATTTGAAGTACACTCCAGAGACACTCATGTTTGCAGATTAAAGAAATCCCTATATGGACACAAGAAAGCTCCAAGAGCTTGGTATGCTAGAATAGACAGCTACTTAATAAGATTTGGTTTCTCCAAGAGTCATGTAGATCCAAATCTTTACTACAAAGTCATGAAAAATGCACCTGTGATTATACTACTATATGTCGATGATTTATTCTTGATAGGAGAAGAGTTTCTCATCACCCAGTGTAAGAAGGAACTAGCTTCTGAGTTCGATATGAAAGACCTCGGTCTCATGCATTATTACCTGGGACTAGAAGTATGTCAAAAGCGTGGTGAAGTATTCCTTAGACAAGGAAGGTATGCAGTGAAGATTCTTTAGAAGTTTGGAATGATGGATTCCAAATCCATGGACACTCCTATGACCACAGATATAAGAAAAGTAAGATATTCAGATTCTAATCCAATAAACCCATCCCTATATCAAAAATTGATTGGGTCATTGATGTATTTAGTGAATACTCAACCAGATATTTTCTTTGTTGTAAACACCCTAAGTTAGTTCCAAGTGGAACCAAGACATGAGCATTGGATAGTTGCAAAGAATGTTCTAAGATATATTCGTGGGACGCTAAACTATGGTTTAAGATATACTTCATCCAGTGATATACAACTTCATGGATTCACAGATTCAGGTTGGGCAGAGAGTGCAGAAGATAGAAGGAGTACTTCAGAGATGTGTTTCAGCTTGGGCTCTGCTATGATATCTTGGGGCAGTAGGAAACAAAAAAAATTCGCACTCAGCACAGCAGAAGAAAAATATATCGTAGCATGTGAGGCATGTATAGAAGCAGTATGGATGAGAAAGATGATTTCTAGATTATTTGATCAGGTTCCAAATTCGACCATAATACACTATGACAATCAGAGTTGTATAAGACTATCCGAACACCCAATGTTTCATGAACGGTCGAAACAAGTTGAGATCAAATACTACTTTATTCAAGTGAAGCTCCAGTATATCCCCACATATGAGAAGAAAACAAATATTTTGAGAAAGCCTCTATTCAGGATAAAGTTTGCATACTTACAAGACAAGTTGGGGATCATGGAGATAACTCCCTTAGTTGAAAGGGGAGAGATGGATCTCCAGGTTGGGAGGGAGCACTAATATATCATTGATTTATGGACAATCATTTTCCATCTTGGAAAATGGTCCAGGATGGGCAGTTCCTTTCCAGTTCAGAAAGTGGTTTGAGATTTCTAACAGATAGTCATTTTCCAGTTCGAAAAATGGTCCAGATCAGACAATCATTTTTATAATGAAAATGGTTCGATAGATTTTTGATGTACCATAGACATTGATTCCCCTTATGGCCAGTGTGGGGGAATGATCTAGGACAATCATTCTTCTTAGCATTCACTCTCAGTAGTGGTCAAGTAGAATGGCCTGCCTCACCGGACAATCATTCTTTCGAAGTTCACAGTTGTGAGAAGTTTTGAAGAATGGTTTATTTTGGAGGTTGGTGCAGGACAGTCATTTCCTTAGGAAATGGTCCGAACAGTCATTCCCTAGGGAAAACTCATTCTCTCTAGGTTGTAGTATGTTTAGTTCTATAGGAATGGCCTAGTTAGGTGAATGGTCCAGGTTCAACAATCAAGGACGGGCATTCCCTAGGGCAGACTCATTCTCTCCAGGTTGCACTATGTTTAGTGCTGGAGGAATGGCCCAGTTAGGTGAATGGTCCAGGCTTAGAATTCACGGATAGTTATTCTTCCATGCTTGGGAAGAATATTCCAGATAGCCCATAGTTGATTCTTTTACTGTATGAGGGCATATGCTCTTCCAGATATCACAGGTGTGAGTGTAAGAATGGCCCAGATGACTCAATTTATATCATGATATTTTTTTTATGTAGGTTGATATCAAATGATATGATTGCTATGGAGATTGTATGTCTTTGGACAGTATATGTATGCTACTGTGATGGATGTGTTCCACTGGTTGTGACTATGTGTCACTGATTAAGTATCTGTGTACTACTTGGTGTGGTTGTGTACCATTGGATAGTAGTTGTGTACTACTATGGATAGACACAGTTGTGTTCTATCAGATGACATTGTACTAATTGTCATGGATATTATCCAGTTGGATAATGATGACGGTGCTCGTGATTTGATCATGAGATAGCCTATGTGGCTATAATGATGCTACCAGTTGAATGGTTTGTTTGTGATCAAGACCATTACCTTTTATACCCCCCTAGCTAGGAGGGAGTGTTGATATTATGGTAGTTTTTGGAGATATTAACCTCCACTTGTGACCTTTGATGAGATTCAAATATTCGAGGAAGCAAGAGAAACACTAAAAGACTTAGACATAACCCTAGAAGAGAAGTAGTCTAAAGAAAATATTTTATATTGAGTCTTTATCCCCAGAAGAAGAAGTCGGCCCAAACAAATTAGAGAAAGCAGTATAAATATAGGATGTCAGTTCTCATTTGAGACAGACATCTCGAAACTACAGAAATCCACTTGTGCACACTACAAAAATCTAGTAGTGCGCAAGTCTGGAGAGCAATTGTAGTTGCAGTTCTTGCAACCTATAATTTTGGTCTTTCTGGGTTGGAATTTTTTATCATTGTTGGTTATATTTACTTGATGCATTAGTCTTGGTTGGCCATTGAATTACTACCAGAATTCTTCTCTCTGTCAAGGTCAAGGTGCTCGGGGGTGGCATCCGTGCCTATGGTTGGGTGGAAATATTGCTACATTGTCTATGGTTAAATGAGCACGCCCATTTTTCTAACACATCTAAGAATATCTTTGCTTCATATTGTTAAACATCTAGGACAATGTGAGAGGGGGCAACTTTTCTTGATACCATAACCTTTGCCTTCTCAAACCCCCAGGTCACTGGGGAAATTTCCCCTGGATTTTCACCCCTAAATAGAAAGAGGTATCTTATTAAGGTGACAATGATAGGACAACATCATGTTACGCCAATGTACTATCCATTTGCCTTTTTACTTTGGGAAAAATACAAATTGCACGATAACAGGCTCAATCACTAGAACGTCTTTCACAACTTTGGAGGTTTATTGGGAGTGAAAAACTCAAGGGCAATTAAAATGGCTAGTTAGGACAAATTAATTACCCAAGGAAACAAAACACTCGATGAAAGGACTTCCCTAATGATAAATTCCTAGGAAACTAACCTATAGTATGATCCATGCAGACCCATTACATTATTATCCCATGCAGGGGAATGGAAATTCCAATTACAACAAGAAGTTTCGGGGACAAAATTGCCTTGTAGAACTAGTAAGTCTTCAAATTTGTTACACCATCAGGTACACAGCTTCATGGCACATGGATCTGAACCCCTAGTTGAAATAGGTGGTCAACAGGATACACTAGGAATGGTTTTACCTTGCCTTGTGGGAAGAAGGGGATAAATGCCCAGAGTGTAAAAGTAGTTGGCAAGAGTTAAAATCCAATGTTGAAAGCTTTGAGATGCTTCACCCAGGGATCCCTAATAAAGTAGTGAAAATATTCTCAGTAAGAAAAGGGGACCCATAGAATACATAAACACTCAAGGTATTAGTTGATGGATAGGAGGTATCATCACGAGCCAACCTATTATGATCATGGGCATGTAGCAGTATCACACTACCACCTATTTGATCACCAAACCAGGGTAGTGGCTCTTGGTGGCATAGACAAGAGAAATGAGGTCTCATAACGAGCCAAACTTCTCATTTTCATGAAATTTTTGTGGATAACGTTGTCACCTCTGGTAATCAAGCTAGGACAATGGCCCTCAACTATTCCCTTGAAGCACAAGAGAAAAAGATCAGAGTAAATAAAGCTAAGAGGAAAAGGCAATGAATGGGCTAGGAAACAATTGCATTTATGACAAGGTGCAACTTGCCCTCTACAAAGGCACCCACAAGTAAGACTTTACATTTCCTTGTTATTACATGCACTCCATGCCCAAACACTTACCCCATGACACGTCATATACTTACATGACTTGGATTAGATCCCACCTGGGAAACACCCCAAACTTAAGAGGGGTTAGCCCAATAGGACACCATGAGACCTTCTCCAAACCTAACTTGTCAAGTTGCATAATGTCTTTGAGAATTTTTCTAGGTTAAGGGGGGTTTGATGCACGTGTTTAGGTAATTTAATTATTGTATGTGATTTACATGCTATGATCCCTGTGACTTATGAACCCCTGGAGGGAATACTTGTTGTTGCTGCGGGAACTTGCCCAGAGGACATGTACATATGAGGGAATGATTAGCTCAGAATTTCATGGGGGTTTAAAGCCCACAGATGGATGTTGCAACCCCAACCAAGGGTAAGAAGAAATTAAATATTTTCACTGGGAAAAAGAAGGACGTTACCTTTGGAGGCACCCTAGCAGACCTAGACCCAGGAGGACCTTGCTCTTCCACATAGATTTTGGCCCTTGAGGGCCCTAGATGTCACCATCATGACCTTAGATGTCATCCAGAGCTAGGGTTTTCATTTTGGAGGCATTTATGAGCCTAGTGGCACATCTAGGCATCATTTGGGGCCTCTAGAGGCCAAGCGCCTTACTTTTTAGCTCAACATTCCACCTTTAGGCCTCAACATCACCCTAGAAGGTCATGACATCACCCTTGGAGGTGTCTTTAGATGCAAATTAATTTTAATTATGTCAAATTTAAATTTTATTGTAAATTGGCCAGGTCAGACTTATTTTTGACCTAAAATTAATTAAAGGTCAAAGTTTTGTATAAATAAACATAAAGTACTCTCAGTTTAGACATCACAACTTCTCATACAAGAGAAGAGGTCTGATATGTGTTCCCTAGTGATGGATATTGACTAACATTGTGAGGAAAACTCTTGTATAAGGCTATATTTTTCAACTTGGATCAATCTTGGAAGTTCTTATGGTGATCTTGCATGGTATTTTCATGATTATTCTTGGTGCAAGTAAGTAAAATATGCATTTTTTTTCTATTGAATGGTTTGTGTATGGTTTTATTTTATCATACAAGATTATGAAATTGCATGGTATACTTAATGTTTCAAGTAAGTAACTTAAATTGCTACTTTATTACTTTTTATTTGCCAAACTTTTCATTGAATTGATCTAGTAACTAGTGAAACCCTAGAGCCCTAAATTGGTAGCACTCTAAGGATTTTGACTTAGTTATCTTTGCATAAGTTTTACTCCATAAGAATCCTAAGGAGAGAAAAGTGTTAGGGCATAGAATTTCCTACACCCTAGCATCTTTTTTCTTGAGGTCAATGCATAGGGGGACTTAAGTTACTACTTCTCCTATGCATTTACCTCTTAGGCTTTTGTGCATTATCAAATTGATTTGCAGACTTAGAAGAATCCGTCCACTTTGACTCCATAAGCCCTAGAAGACAATAATTATTGCCTCCCTCTTATTGAAGGATTGATCAAAAACTCAAACACTCTTCCCCTAAGCTTTTACTAACTATTTCTAACCCTAGTTTAGCCTATATCACTAACTTATTTGTTGTTTTTATAAATGTTTAGTACAATCATCTAATTGCAACAAATTTTCTGCATACTCAACATTAGTTGCTAGCTAATCATTTCAGAAATTTCTTATGACAAATTATTATCATTCTACTTAGTCAATGTTATCTTGTCATTGTCTTTTCAAGATTTTCTAAGGAGTATTTGTTGAAGCTGTTACATTTTATCAATTTTTGTTGTAAACTTATTAATTGTTGCAATTTTATATCAGCTAGCACTTATTGTCACTGTCCATTGTCTACTGAGGTATTATTATTATATTTTTACTTGGAATTATTGTATATGCATGCTATATTGTCTTGTTTCGGGAAGGTACATCAAGCACTTCATTAACCAGTGAGAGGGGGGAATATATCTTGAACATAACCCTAATTTTCCAACCCTTTAGGTTACAGGGAACGCCTCCTCTGGGGTAGACCTTTCCTATCCCTAGAAAGTAGGGATTTCCTATTAAGGTGACAGTGATAGGATATCCTGTTTGTTACACCAATCTCCCTTACTTTCCATGGGATTTGGGAAAGTACAGATTCTATGATAACAGGATTAAAAGGGTAGAAAAATTTCCTCAACTATCATCCAAGGAAAATATTTTCAAACAAAAAATTAAACTTTTCACAATGAAGGCCCATATTACCTCCTGTCACCTAAGGGTAACTAGAGGAGATGATTCTTGATGATCCAAATTGCATACAATGGTCCCAAATATGATGACCAACATTATCCATAAATAGAAACCCCTTATATGCCTCTCCCTCATCATTTTCTCAACTCACTCACTTGATCAACAAGTTCATTCGATGATGGTGGCCCAACACACATGCTGTACATTATTCATTTTTCCATACAAAGTGTTACATTTAATGGATTGGGAATTTAGTGAGAATCATGGGTTGAAGTCAGATAATGAATCATGACGCTTGGAAGTTATGTGTTTTTCCTTGTTTCACCTTGGTGGCCATCATATGTGTCTCAATCAAGTGTTGTCACTCCTGGGGAAAAGGAGTACTACTGGGAGACCTTGATAGGGGTAACATACATGTACCCTTTCATACTTAACACTTTCCATCTAATTTCCTTTCTTTTGGGAATAGTTGCTACATGTATACCAAAAAGGTTTGTACTTCATTCTCTTATGAGAAGAAGGGGCTTGAATGCCCGAGGTTGATGCAGTTGGTAAAAATAATGGAAAGAACATGTTATATATTCAAAATGAAAAATAAATAAAGGGATATGAATGATAAATCAAAAGACAAGTTAGCTTAAGCTCTACTCCCACGCTTTGAGGCCATCACCCCAAATCTTAATGCACTGAATGTGTATCTAAAGAAAAGGACTGAATTGAATCTTGATGAAATAATTTGATAAACTTGAAAATGGCATTGCAAAGCAATTAATGAATATCAAAAGGAAAGATAGGGGTGGAAATAAACAGTGCCAAAGATAGGGTAACTCAATGCACCAAGAGCTCTCTATTATCCCCATTTTGTGGATAACTAAGGAGATTATGTATCGAGGCCCTCAAGTTGCAAATATGGAGTGTCGAGAGACTACATGACCATCAATACCCTTTTTTACAGTTGGAGACCCTTCTCACCACAACAAAGGTCGCATATTTCCAGATGGCATCCACCACATCAGCTGGCTTCCGAAAGGTAGTAGGCCTTGGTCCATGAGGTACAAGTAAGTATTATGGTGAGTATCATTTCAATACTTAAGCCATTTGAGTATGTTGTATCTTAGATTTCTCCAAATTTCATGATATATGCTTGAACATTATGCCTTTTTCCCTACATCACCTTGGTGGTTGACATTGTGCCATAGTAAGTGGTCTTCCTTGGGGATGGGTTTTCTACTATGAACTCCCTTGAAGAGCCATCGTATAGTTCCCAACCAAACTTACCATATTCCATCACTATTTCCCCCCAAATCCTTATCTCTTGGGATTTTAGGGTGTATTGACCCAAGAAGGCGTTGTCCCTCTTTCTATGGGAAGAAGGGGCTGAAGGCCTAGAGGGATTTACATTTGGTAAAAGGTAAAATCCTATGTATAAAAATTCTAGATGCTTCTCCCGGGGATCACCCAAGAATGAAATGAAACACTTATCTTTGAGGGGGGCCCACTATAAAATATCATTAAAAATACTTAAAAGGTTGGTTGAAGGATAAGAGGTCTCATCACGAGGTGGCCTATCATGTCCATGAATATCTAGTGGTATGAAATAACCATCATCTGGTCACCAAGCCAGGGTAATGGCTCTCAGTTGCATGGCTGAGAGAAAGGGGCTCTCATCACGATCCAACCTTCTCATTTCCACTAGGGGTTTTTAGGTGACATTGTTGTTATCTGGACACCACGCCAGGGAAATGGCCTTCAATCTTTCCTTAAAATTATGGAATAATGAAAGAATGAAAAATAAATGGGGTTGGAAAAAGTGCATTACAAACGAAGGTACCACACACCCTCTACAAAGGCACCCATGAATGAGACACTATGACCTCTTGTATGTCATGAGCCCTATGCTCATTGAGTCTTGACCCCAACCACCTCACCCACTTTACATGGCTTAGAGATGGATATCTTGGAAACTCTCCTTGACCTAGGGAAAGATCTACCCAATAAGACACCTCGTCAACCCTCCCACATTCAAGCTTTACAAGTTTCATAATTTCTTTGAGTAATTAACTATTTGATATAGTGGTCTTTGATGCACTTGCTTAGATGGTTCATTTATTGATTGGATTCACTTATCATGATGTTATGACTTGAGATCCTTGGAGGGCGTGCTTATTTGTCTTTGCAGGACCTAGTTGGTGGACATTTTTGGAAGAACAAGCCTAGCTTGGGCTTCCATGGGGCTTGAAGCCCACAGGTGGATGCCAAGGGCCCGCATGCCAAATAAGAAAGATCAAACTTGTAACACCTTACAAATGACTTTGACGACATAGCCTAGCCCCCACATGCCAAATGTTTTTCCTGGGAGAGGTAAAACATCACATCTAGAGGCATGACGTTAGCTGAGGGTTAGGGTTTGGTGGTGTGTTTCATGCATTGGAACTTGGACGTTTTGAGGAGAAATCAGCTTTGACCATGAAGGAAGCAACTTGAATACTTGACATGTGGCTTTGGCAAGGCTAGCCACCCTCCTCCTACACCAACGACTTGCTCCAAATGTCAAAACATCCCCTAAAGGGTGATGTCCTTCTAAATTAGGGTTTTCTTATGTGCAAAAGTGAATTTTAAATGAATTACTTTTTTAAGAGGGAAAGATTAGGGTTGTTGACCTCTAGTCTTGTGTTTTACCCCTAAATATGTGGACAAGTCACCTTGGTGACATTTTGTATAAATAAGAGATCATAAGATCTCATTTTATCATAACTCTCCCTCTTGTGAGAGGCTCCTGGACTGAAATTTTCTCTACACTTGGAGTATTTTTCCTCTTGTGCTTTTGTTTATGGCTAATTATTTGATATTTGGTTGATGGAAGTGATGTGCTAGCCTTGGAAGGGTTTTTCTAGTTTTTATGGTGGTTTTTCTTAGATTTTTTTCCTTGAATTGGTAAGCTTTTTACATTGTGCTATCATTATTGCTCAAGTCAACGTTATTTTGCTAGAGCATGGTGGGAAGTATAAGGTCATACACCCCCACCATAGTCTCCACCATTTTATGCTTACATGTTATTGGTTTAACAAGGGTTTGCTAAAAGAATTATAAGGGCATACACCCTCTTAGCTCAAACCCTAGCTAGAGATACTTTCCTTGAGGAGTAAGAGGATTTACACCCCCAAGGAGGTAGTACCTATAGCTCATTCTTTGCTCGAATCCACTTACCCATTTTTGAAGGCACTAGTAATTTACTTATTGCATTGGAGAAATAAATTGTTGCCTTGGTAAATGTGAAATTTTCAAGTTTTAAAGTTATCTCTTTGGGATAGTGATCTTGATGCCTTGGGGATCCTTCCTCCCTTAGGGCACCCCCCTTCTCCTACTACTTTATTGGTTGTTAATAATAGTAACCTACAACCATTAGGGCTGCATAACCCTAGCTGATAACTTACTCCTAACTCCTAAACTAACCATAGATTCCTCCCCCCTAACTTTGTTAGTCTAACACACTAAACTAGGTGCATCTTTTAGGCTATTTTGGGGAACTTGTTAATCATTAAATTTGTTGTTGTACGTCATTGAATGTTACAGCCATAAGGCTTATATATTTCTGCACAAATCTACTTTATAACATCTTTCTTTATTCAACCCCAAAATGTTATACTCAGTTCATAATTGATTGTTAATTCCATTGATAATATTGTTAGTTGACCTTGTGATTTTATATGTCAATTTAGATATATTTTGTTGCTGATATAACTACTCCATAATAGGGACAAGAAGATTAAATTGTTGATTCATCTAATGAATTTCTTTGCAAATGGTTTTCTCTTATGTCACAGGCAGGTATAACCATCCGACAAAGCACTATACTTTTCGGGCAGCTTTTCTTGGTCTGTTAGAACAAGATTTGCCTCACCCTATGCAATCTTGAAGAGAGGGCCTTACTCCATTTCCCTGTGTAGACTTACTTTCCCTGATTAATGAATCCAGAGACAAGAATAAATATTTTTCCACTTGTACGCACCTTTCAATTTATACATCATGCGTATACGCTGGCTGCTCCACTACAACCTGCATACATCAGGATTTGTGCCAAAAACTCAAAAATAAATGTTGGGTTTCCATGTCACGACAGAAGATCTATGATCATTGGCCTTCCATATACTAGAAACGTTTCAACTCATCCCTTCAATTTCATTTTGAAGGCTATAAAGAAGTCAATTTTGAGCTATGGAAAAAGAGAGAGAATTCAACTTTGAGAGCAAAGTTACTCTAGAGAAATTATTACTTCATTATTGAGTCTGCATCCCTTTGTCCTTCAAGTCTGAACACAGTGTTCAACTCCCAATCTCTTCCCTTATTGATGGAGAACCTCTTTGTCTCCATTATATGAGCTTGCCTTTTGTGGAGGATTGAAGTGGTGGAGACCCAGTTGGAAGGAACTCAGTTTCTCGGCTCCAAACTGTGCTGATACAGAAGTTTGTAATGTTTTCACTTCTGTTGGTCATTTATTAATAGAAATACTCATTTCCCGTCCAATTGATATCTTGCAAATATAAGTGTTATGATCCATGGGCATGTTTGTTTTGAATATTAATGGATTATGTTATATTATCATTATATGCTTGCTTTGCTTGTTTGTTGAGAACTTGTTGTAGGTATAAAGTTTTGGGTCAAAGTACTCAACGGTGGACATCATCAAACATTTGGACAAGGTAGGCCTCTTTCTTACCTCCTTTGCACATTAATTTATATAGCATATGTTGGAATTGAGTCGATTTCTACAGTCACTCTTGTATGTTGTGGTTCACCCTAGCCATAGAGAGATTTTCCTCATAATAGAATTGGTGAATCCACTGGCGCAAAGTAGAGTTTTTGGTTTATGCGGACTGTTTGTGATTTGGTCGCATATACGACGAGGTATACATGTCTGTATTAACTACAGGATGTGTATATTGAGCCCTACACGCGACTGTGTGCATAGTAAGCTTCATACAGGCACGCAGATGACCAAAAAAGAGGGTTCTAACTCAAAATTGTGTTTGTTTTTGACAGGATGGTGCTTGAATGGCGAGAAAGGGATCATGAAGAAGTTGATAACACTAAAGATTGAGATCCGGGGGCCCAAATGACCTTAAAGCGATGTGGTTTGTATAAGTGTTTGGCTCTCAAAGGGATGAGAGCCCAGGTGAGGTTATTGGAGATATTGGTGGGTTATTGGGACCCTGATAGCAAGAGCTTCAGTCTCTATTGGAAATCATTGAGAGTTGAAGTGGAGGACATCTATTTTCTAACTAGTTTATCATGTCGGGGGGAGGTTGTAAACCTCAAATCATGGGGGGAAAGAAGTGGGATGAAGATAGAAGAATACAACAATGCCCATTTTGTAGTTGGGACCCATAAGGTAGGGATTCAAGTCCCCATATGGGCAATAAACAACCTCATTCTGAAGATCATTGTCCTAGTTTTGACCATGATCAAAGGTTTGGCTTCATTGCACCAGGCATCGAGGCCACTCATGTTTTATGTAGTGTAGTGTACGAGACCCTCCGTGTACGATTGGTGCACCTCACTACTGGACAATATGAAGAGCTAGTAGACAGAGTGTAAACAGGGGGGTAAGGAATTTTGGGTTTGCCTCCATCTTGTGCAACTTCTTTTTCGAGGGAGTTCTAGGCTTGGTACCTAGAGTTGAGATTCTCTCGAGAGGACTTCGTGATCCAGCCATGGCATGATGGACTGAGGTGATAAGGCGGAAGGGAGGAGGTAGGGTGTCGACACCCTACAACGAGGACTTTTTCTACTGGTGGCGGTGACAGGTCATCGCTCTGGATGACTATCCTTGTGAGGGGATTGACTTTAGAGGAGATCCATACATGTCGCTTCCACCAGGAGCTGCTTATAGTGACATAGGTATGTCAAAATGTTTTTACATATTTCATTTTTTTCTTATTTTTGTATAATTAGGACAAAAATATTTTGGATGGTGTTTAAGTATTGATTAGAAATTTGTGTGTCGCAGACGTGGGTCCATGACGGCTAGAGGGTTTCCCTTGACATCGATGGATGAACTAGGGAGACGAAGCAGTGGAAGGAGAAGCCGAGAGGGTGTTACAAAATGTGCAGGGCAACTTATCACGTCTGACACACACGATACCCATGGTTCAGGTTGAGAATCTTCCTGAAGCCATGCATCGACAGGTGGTTGGTGTACCCAGGGCATGGGTATGACTCTTTCGGCATCTTGCAAATGTCGTGGTTTGTTACCATGACACACATCCGGCGCCACGAGAATAGATGTCGTGGGATATTATGATACCGATTGTATATGTATATGAGGGTATTAGCCCCATTTTGTACTATAAACACCATATTTTTTGAAATATATAAAAGGGATATTCGACTTTACTTATATTTTACAATGTGTACATTGATTAGATATTTTATTTGCTTTTAAATATGTGACAAATGTCAATCTAAAACATAGTTAGCATAAGCATCAGACACATAATTAGAACTTCTAGGAATATGATAATATGTAATAAAATCAAAATGTCGTTCTAAAAGACGTACCCATAGGAATCGTCCGAGTAAAGAAGGATGACGCACGCGGTAAGGGTCGTTCAACTGATGTACTACTAACTAGGAATCCATACGAACGTTTAATGTACGGATTCCATATGAGATAGCATCATGTAAAAGTTCTAGAACATCTCTATATTCGGGCACATTATTCGTGGATGGCCCTAGGCATACGCCTCCTGAAGACACCAGTAGACCCTCGAGTGAATAAATCACCCAAGCGGTGGAAGCCAAGTTTTGTGTGTGATAACTGGCCTCGTCTGCAAATCCTAAGTAGACTGATGACTCCGTTGACATCTGTCAACCAAGTGAAAAATCGATAAGAAACTCGAAGACGAAAAATAAAATTATATATACATTAAATTACATTAGTATACAAAGAGCTCCGCCTAAGCCTGGGGATCAAGCGTAGTATCTTTTCAAGTAAAGCCCATTTCTAGGCTCATCCAACTTATTCCCTTCGTAATATTCTAACTCATAGGCTCTTTTTTCTAGCACACGTCGCATGATGTAAGGCACGTGCCACATGGGTTTAAACTTGCCTACCGCCAGCGGTTCTTTGTCTTGATCATACAAGAGGACCAAGTCATCCTCAGCGTACAACCAAGGACAGACAGACTTATCGTACTGAACCTTCACATGTTGTTTGTTCACCTCAATAGTCGTAGAGGCATCTCGACGCTGCTCATCAAGACTCTCTAGGTGTATAAGGCATCATTCGAGATCAGAAGTGTCAGGTAGGAGCACGACTGGCAACTTAAGAGAAGGAATTTCGCATTCAATGGGTAATATCGAATCCACACCGTGTACTAACTGGAAAGGGGATAATCCGATGGCAATCTTGATCGAGGTTCTGTATGCCTAGAGTGCAGGATATAGCATGATGTGCCAGTCGAACTTACTCTGACTGATAATTTTTTGCAAAATGGTTTTGAGAGACTTGTTGACAGCCTCTACTTGTCCATTTTCCTGGGGATAATAAGGAGAAGAGTGACCATGCTTAAACCCCAGTTTAACTACTAGTTCTTCCATCATTTCATTCTGAAAGTGACTGCCATGGTTAATGACAATCTCACTCGGGATACTGAACCAGGCGGTAATCTGATTGAATATGAAGAAGGTTGCATTCTTCCCATCGGATTTAACTGTAGGGATGGCCTCATCCCACTTAGTAAAGTAGTCAATTTCCACGATAATGTGTTGATGCCCCCCAGTCGAAGTTGGGTTGCAATCGATGAAGTCCAGCCCCCACTTAGTGAAGGGACCAACAATAATGACTGTGTGAAGAGGAGCTGGATGCGAGTGCATTTTTCGAGTGAACACCTAGAAGGGGTGACACTTCTTAACCACTTCAATACAATCCTTAAAGATAGTAGGCCAAAAATAATCGACTCGCAAAAATTTTTGGGTTGTCGCAAGCCCGGATAGATGACCAACACAAGACTCACTGTGGCAATCGTTTAGGATAGTCTCAACCTCTCCGTGAGTTAAGAAATGATGCAAGATATCATCTATTCCTTGGCAATACAAAGTGTCATCGACGATAGTATATTTCTTATCTTGGTATCTTATACATCGTCGATCATCTCGTGAGAGATGCTCAGGGAACTTCAAAGTCTAAAGATAGAGCACAATGTCTCCATACCAGGGGTCAGACAATGAGACAAGAAATATGTGTTCGTCCACAAATGAATCAACATGGATAACATCCTCATCTAATTGTGGGAAATCATATATCAACTCTGCAAAGACTAGGGATTTCTTGGATTTTGCGGAAGCGAAATCGAGATCAAACTCATATAAAATGACAATCCATTTATTATATTTTCCTCCTATGGCATGTCGGGTAAGGACATATTGAAATGGATTGACATCAACAACCACGGTAGTCTTGAAAAGTAATATATAATGATGCAAACACTGGACTGCGTGAACGACAACCAAAGCTAGCTTTTCGACATGAGTGTAATCGAGTTTAGGACCGAGTAAAGTTAGACTAAGATAGTAAATGACATGCTCATGGAGCTTGTCATCCTCTTGAACTAGAACCATACCAATCATATCCTCGGACGTGGCAATGTAAAGTAAGTAATCTCTACTATAGTTGGGAGGCTTCAATAGAGGCGCCGACACCAAAGATTTATTCAAAGCATCGAAGGACTCCTGGGCTCGCTCATCCTATATAAAAGGGGCATCCTTCTTCAAAATACACATAAAACCTTTAGTGATAGTAGCATAGTTCACTATAAACCTACAAAGAAAATTAGTTTTCCCCTGTAGACCTTGAAGTTGTCTAATCACGCACGGGGGAGGCAACCTTGAGAGGATCTACCATGATCCCAGTCTCAGAATCTAGAAAACCTAAAAGACGACTAGACTTAACGCAAAAGATGCATTTGTGAGGGTTTAACCGGATCCTATAATGACGACATCTTTCGAAAAAAAGTTGAAGGTGGGTAACATGATCCACTCTCTTACAAGAGTGAGCAACAATATCATCAAGGTAATCTTCGACTCTGTGTTTAAGATCATGAAACGCAAAAGTCATGGCACGTTGAAAGGTTGCTCCATCATTTTTAAGGCCGAAAGGCATCTTCCGGTATGCAAAATTTCCCCAGGACAAATAAATGCCATCTTGTGTTGATCCTCGGGTTTAATTTGAATTTGATTATATGCAAAAGAAAATACTTTGCTTCTCTCACACTCGTCGAGAATCTGATCGATGAAAGGTGTGGGGAAGTTGTCTTTTGGACAGGCCTTGTTTAGGTCACAGAAATCCATACATACACGGATGGTTCCTTTCTTCTTATCTACAGGAACGGGTTTGGATACTCATTCAGTTAAAGGAATTGGGTAGATGAAGCCAGCGTTAAGTAGCTTCTCCACCTCTGCCTTAATAGCAGGGGCCTTTCGAGGGTTGACAAATCTAAGATGTTGTCGAACAGGTTTAGCATCCAGATACGTTTTAATTTCATGTTTGACAATACAAGGGTCGATCCCTAACATCTCTTCATAGGACCAAGTAAATACGTCTCAGAATTCCTTGAAGAGCTTAGTGTAGATCAAGATTTCTTATGGAGAACAATGTGCACTGATATTTATGTTTTCAACCTTACCAGGGGTACGAGAGATGTCGATCTAGATGGTAGGATAAATACTCGTCATATTTCCTTCAGCATAAATTTCATGCGTATCTAGTGGAACTACGACATGACTGACTATCTCACTCAAGGTAGATAAAAATTTGTCTTGGTCAATTCTTTCAAGCTCTGGAAGAAAATAAGAACGATGATGCATATTATCCCAAGGTTTGTCGGGACCATTCATGGCTTCGATGATGGCTTTGTCCGAAGGAAAAGTCCCATCAAGGCAATCATGTGAACAAGACAATGAGGTGGCCCACACGGGCCTAGACACAAGATCTTCCTCGTCCGTCAACAAGGGAATAGGATCAGGATCGACAGAAGAGTCAAGAACAACTTGATACGCAATCTCTGCTGTCGATAGTGGCATGGCCATCCCAGCGTGCGATTTTCCTTCACAAGAGAAGGTAGGGTCCACAGATCATCAAAATAAGATGTGTAAAAAGGAATGGACCTCCTAGTCGAGATGGGCCTACTGGACATGGCGTAAACTTGATGGTTTGGTGTTGAGAAGTCGAAAGTACCCATAAGGGAAGAATACATTCCAACACCAACATTCTCGGTTGTCGGCCGAGAATTGTCGATCACAGGGATTGATTGTCCAACAGATGCATTAGGGATAGGGTACGCAAAGGATAATTGATCAATCGTCGTAATATTCCCTTCGTGATGAAAAAAAAGAGTATGAAAAATGAATGATATGATGACAATCATAACATAATTCCAATTGCGACCTAGTAATAGGTTACAATCAACAGGCGCATCTACTACCTCTACTTCCACCTCTACCGTATTCCCACCTAACTAGACTGGAAAGGTAGGGAGAATACCGTGAGGGTGGAAGGAATGACCGTCAAAATCAGTCAACATGTTTGATGACTTGGAAAGGGTCAGAGAACCAATAGCTTTCCAACAAACCAGGGACATCACACACGTAGCATCACCTTCATCAACAACCACATGTTTGATGATATACTTTGAGTACTCCACATGGATTTGGAAAGGCACATGATAAGGCAAGCGAGGCTTAACATCTGTGACATCAAACTTGATAAGCTTCGAGCCACTCGGTTCTAGAGATCCTAGAACAGAGAGTAAGGCATTCCTCTATGAAGGACATGTCTAGAGTACCCCCAAAGCTGACATAGCACAAGGGGTTTGGCCCAGGTCCTCAACAATAGAGTAGTTTTGGGAGGCTCTAGCATTTGGATTATGGGTAGAGTGCTTGAGTACTCCTTTCGAAATATGAGGTTGTGGCTCTAGTTTCTCAATCTGTAAAGTCATCTCTGGGGGAGGAGGAGGAGATTCTAGACCAAGAATAGTTTGTTTAGAACTATAGTCTCGAGATCGAGTGCCTATATCAATTTTTGCATCGACCATATTTATACATAGAAGGTCACCATCTTGCGACTGTTGGTTTTGACCTCCACCAGCTACATTTCCGGTGTTTTAGGAGCTCGAGGCAAAGTGATTATTATGTGGGAATAGATTCGTCATCACGACGGGCGATTGAGCTAAAAGCCTCACAGCTTCTACAAGTTTGGGGCACAAATGGGTAAGGTGATCATCTATGCAAAGCTTACAAGGAAACTTCACCTTACATTTTTGTTGTTTTCCCTCTCCAACACTATTACCTATCTTCTCATTATTCTGCTTGGATTTATTACCATTTTTCCCACCCTTACAGTTATTACGTCCTTTCTTCTTATTCCATCCTAATGGTTGGCTACCATTTGGGTTGGTCAACGATTGCAATGAGTGTACATCCGTTGACTGAGTGGGATTGGAGGATACAAATGAATTTGGTCCTCCTACAGATTGGTTTAAAGACAACTCTTTTATCTGTTTTGTCACCAATTCTATGGACTTTACATTGGCGGAGCCTACAATGCCATCGGCATGAGGTCCGAGATTTTTTATAGGGTCGTAAGTAGACCGTGGTGCATCAGGAAGGAGGTGGTATAGCATCCCAGAATGAGCATATATCAAATCTAACTGTTGGGCTCTAAAGATAGTTTTTTCCTCATTGATAACCCAGGAAGTAGCAACGTCCTTCGAGATAGGTGGATGTAAGGACTTAAGAAACCATTCTAACAAAAAGGTTGGGGGTATAGGGGTCTTAATCAACCTCTTTCGTCTATGCCACTCCTAGATATGGTTCGAGATATGAGTGGCAGTATCCTAGCATAAAGTAAACAACAACTCTAAACCAACATCATAACGAATGGGAAACTAAAAGTGGTTAAGAAATACCATCACCAACTGATTAAAGGTCCCATATGCCCCCCTTGGTAGCTCAATATACCATTTTGCAGCAACTCTGATAAGGGTGTGTTGAAATAGTCTCAAACGAATAGAATCGTCGTTAAGGGAGTTTGACGAGCACAAAAGGTGAAAGGTAGTGATGTGATCAGCAGGATCCTCTCCATTCTTACCCTCAAACTTTGGTATTTCTGAAGGAAGTTTGGTGGGGACCAGGGGCCATGTAGGATCGTGACTCATAGGGTCATTCATTAACTTAGCCAAATCTGACAGATTAAGCGTGGCCAAAAAAGGGAGACGTGGTTACGACATCTGACCCCAACCTCACGGGAAAGATTGCACTTGCGAATTCGAAGGCCATTCAGGGTTTTGGTAAACACCATGGCCCTGTCCGACATTATAAGGCCCTCCTCCTGGCTGACTCATATAAGGTGGGTTGGGCATCATTCCAGGTGGAATGTTCTGTTTGAGTGTTATAGAAACTGCCCCCAACTGGATTAGATCTAGGTTGGGGTTTGCCCAAAGTGTGAAACTGACCTCCCCCAAGTTGGAAACTAGAGGATAGAGGTGGATTCGTCATGCCAAGTGTATTGGTTGGAATCTACACTCAGGAGGTAGGATTGTAGAATGGAACTTGAGTTGAAACTTTTCCGCCAGGTTGAATATTCCACCCAGAAGTAGGAGGATTGGACCCAGGGTTAAAAACAAGCATACTTCTCATATAAGGAGTCATTTGAGGGATTTGAGATCCATCAAATGAAAAAGGAGTGTACGGAGGTGTGCTTCCCCCAATCCCAATGCTAGCATTAGGGCTAGTAGCTGAGATGGAGTTCGAAAACTGCAAAGTGAAGTTAGGCATACCATAAGAAAATGGACTAGAAGCCATAGGGATGGACTGAACATTGTAGCCCGGTGAGTGGCCAAGAGACCCAAAGGGGTTCGAGGTGGTAGTATGAGCATTAACTATAGGCCGGGCCATAGTAATGATAGGTGCCTCCGATACCACAACCATGGATGTTGCAGGAGTCAAAGGGGTTCCATTAACTACAGTGGGTATGGGAGATGAAGGGCTCCCAAAATTATGAAGATCGGGTTCAGTACTCATCCTTGTAGAATCTCAAGTCTGAGTGGTGGATGTGTGTGTACCACGTGTAATGACTCTACACCTTTTAGAAGGTAAGGAAACGAAATATGGTGGTAACTGTAACAAGCGACGGGACTAGTGGGGCGGCTGGTCCGACTCCACAATGACTTAAGAATCTAAATATAAAAATATATCCTAAGGCCAACTAGTAAGCAAAGAGAACACCAAAATTCAAACGACCAATATGCATGCAAACGGGCAAAAATGGTTGAGTGGCCTCCCTCCCTAAAGAAGGTATGTCTCGTCCAAGAGGGACTTGAGACTCCCTGCTAAACATCGGAGGTAACAAAATCAGTTATAGGGGCCCTCGTGGGCTACAACCAGTCGGTCATATCCCCTCGGAGAGGTAATCCTCCATAAAGGGTGTGTGCTTTCCGACCCCTATCTGACCCAGGGTACCTGCAGAATAACCCCTGCAAGTAACCTATGAGATACCTAAGTCAAGCAACTAATAAACCATTGTATAACCGCTGCACAGGCGAACAGTCGTAAGTCCAGATCACCGTATGGGCAGGGTAGCAAAGCCCGAAACCTTGAAAGTACCGCCTCTCATGAAGGTATGGGCACTAGCAAGATCCCCAAATACGAATAAATCCACAAAAATATCTCTGACGCTAGGCGAGTATCTGAGGGATATCCCTTCAACCAACTTCGCACGACCTCATGATTAATTTTGGTGTGAGTGGAGCCTCCTGATATTACCAATTATACAATGGGTTTCTCCACTCCCTGACTCAGACACATATGTTGATTTAATTGCCTTGGAGAAGTTTACTCAAAAAATCCTATTCCAAGGCACTAAATTCTATACTAGTTTGTGCACCCTAGAAAATAAAATCGTTACTAATAAATTTTAGATAACAGCGTTGATTTTATGGTCATGATTACTCAAAAAGGTATATGGTAATGAAACCAATGATGTTATGACTTTGCAAGAAAGTAAATATGAAGGTAATGTAAAGTCCTAACTTTAACTTTTGATGAATGATATGCTCCTAAAACAATGATGCAGTTTCCAAATTCAAATCTACGATTCAGAAGTAAAGATGCAATCTTTCACTGTATGTACTAAGCTAATGATAAAAATTCGAAAGAGAAAAATGCCAAGCAATGCAAAATGCCTATTTTTTTGTATTTTCAATATATTAAAACTGAAAATGTATGGACTGAAAAGTAACTTGATATATAAACCTACTGTGTATAAAAGAAAGACAACTCAAGTAGGATATCAAGCATTAAAGCACCCAACCCAATGTACAAGGATAATAAAAATGAAAAGATGAAGAGAAAAATTTCACCCAAAAATTCAACAAAAAGAGGGTTTCTTGTCATCCCACAGGCACTAAACAGGAACTACAGAGACCTAAGAAGGCTCAGCAAGCATAAAATTTCACCCAGCTAACACCAGACCAAGCAAAAAGGAAAGGAAAAAGGGTGTACGCGACTGTTTGGGAAAACAGTGTGTATATACGCAGCTTGCAGTGAGATAGCACGCGTGTGTATGTGACTGTTAGGAAAAAAGGTACGTATATGTTTTGAAACAAGGCCAGGCAAGGGAAAAAAGGATGAAAAATCAGACCTAGAGTGAACAGGAGTTGTCAAGCAATGACACGACAAGAACCACAATAGAAACGAGAGCAATCTAAGGTGAAAAGTACTTCGAACCCTAAGAAAGAATATTCATCCCCAGCAGAGTCACCAATTCTGTTACAAGGAAAATCTCTCTATGGCTAGGGTGAACCACAATAGACAAGAGTGACTGTAGAAATCAACTCAATTCCAACATATGTTATATAAATTAATGTGCAAAGGAGGTAAGAAAGAGGCCTACCTTGTCTAAACATTTGATAATGTCCACCGTTGAGTACTTCGACCCAAAACTCTATACCTGCAACAAGTTCTCAACAAACAAGCAAAGCAAGCATATATTGATAATCTAACAGGTTAACACATTAGATAACATAATCCATTAACATTCAAAACAAGCATGCCCATGGATCATAACACATATATTTTCAAGATATCAATTGGATGGGAAAGGAGTATTTCTATTAATAAATTATTAGCAAAAGTGAAAACATTACAGACTTCTATATTAGCATGGTTCGGAACCGAGAAACTAAGTTCCTTCCAACTGGGTCTCCACCACTTCAATCCTCCACAAAAGGCAAGATCATATAAGGGAGACAAAGAGGTTCTCCATCAATAAGGGAAGATATTGGGAGCTGAACACTGTGTTCAGACTTAAAGGACAAAGGGATGCAGACTAAATAATGAAGTAATAATTTCTCCATAGTAGCTTTGCTCTCAAAGTTGAATTCTCTCTCTTTTTCCATAGCTCGGAATTAACTTCTTTATAGCCTTCAAAATGCAACTGAAGTGTCGATTCAGAACGTTTCCAGTATATGGAAGGCCAAGGATTAGAGATCTTCTATCGTGAAATGGAAACCCGATATTTATTTTTGAGTTTTTGGCACAAATACCGATGTACGCGGGTTCTAGTGGGGCAGCCAGTGTATACACATGTTGTATAACTTGCAAGGTGCGTACAAGTGGAAAACTATTTATTTTTGTCTCTGGATTCATTAATCAGGGAAAGTAAGTCTGCATAGGGAAATGGAGTAAGGCCCTCTCTTTAAGATTGCATAGGGTGAGGCAAATCTTGTTCTAACATGGTATACAAGACATCTTCTTTCCCCTTCTCCTCCACTTAGTTTTCTGACCTCTAGGGGAATTTCCATCTTGCTTCCCTTTCCCTTACCTTTTCCCTTAGGGTCTCCAGGATTGCCTCCCAGGAGTGACCTTAGTCACCCCCAAGTGCGGGACCTACATTGAGGTGACATTGGGTGTAGTCTCCCATAGTTATAACACTTTCTTTTGTGCTTGGTTTGGGCTTTTCCCAACCTACAACTTGTGTGATAACACTCCCACTACAAAGACATTCATAGAGATGGATATCACACGTGGATTTTCATGTCAATGACACCATGACCATGAAGTAAAACCCATGTCATACCTTGATGGGTTTCTCGGGAAATACTCCTTTACTTGGGTACTGACACACCTTATAGGGTTCTATGATGGTCCTCCCATATCTAAACTTGGCAAATTGCATAAATTCATAAGCTAGTGTGAAGTATGAAGAATATACCTAATGTGAATTACTAACGTGGATTTTTCATTAACTTGTGACTTACATTTTATGATTCTTATATCCATGATGGTTGGTCTCACTCGATTCTCTGATCCCTTGCTTGATGATGTTGCACCATTGAGATGGTCCTTTGAAGGACGTTTTGATGCTTCTATCACACTGTATGGAGGATGTTGCACCCACGATGATGAGTGTTGGGTCATGTGATGACTTATCATGCTTTTTGATAGCCTCCACCACCTCCTAGACATGGGA
>JZKD02S1705604.1:0-25713 GCA_000966675.3 Picea glauca
GGTTGAATGACATCATTCAGACACTTGTTTTTCATAGGTGTTGATCTATCTTTGATAGTCTGTGTAGACTTGTCTGTTTGTGAATTATTTTTCATGACTGACAAAGGCTATTGTCCAGAGTCGAGTGGGAAACAGTTTGTGGCAAGATGATCCAACTTTTAGAGTTCAAGTTTTTGGTTTTCTGTCAGAGGTCCTTTTGTATGTTTCATCAAGGATGTCTATGTTTGAATTTGATCCAAACTTTCTTCACGAAATTTTGTAAAGAGAATGACTCTTTGATGAATTGGAATGAAATAAAGGATTTCTTTATGTCTCATATGTATTGATTATCATCTAGGTGTCTTTACTTCTGTCTCTACATTTATTTCAACAACTGTTATATTCATAAAATCATATAAATAATGAATTTTCTAGAAAGATTTTATTTATAAAAAGACTAGCCTAAGCACTTGTAATCAATACTTGTGAGTTAGGATATTATTTTTGATGGATATAAACATAGGGTGGCATTCCCTCCTATGACTTGCAAGCATATTTTCCTTGTCCTCAAGAAACCGCCATTGAAAAATGTATCAATCTAGGCTTTCAAGTCACAAAACATCCTTTCTTTATCGAAAATAATGAATACTACAGAGTTAGACGACTGTTGAATCGAGAACAACAAGCAATCGTAAAGGACATTGCAATGAAAAAATGCTCAAACATGCACACTCATGTGCACTTGTTCCTTATAGGCGGGGCAAGAACAAGAAAAACATTCATAGCGAAAGAACTATTCCAAATGATTATACGAATCTATGATTCAAACAATTCGACTGACCCTATGAAAACAAAGGGACTAATAGTTGCATATATAAGAAAATATGCATATAATGTAGATGTAACAACAATCTGTTGAAATAATGTAACTGCAAAGTGTATCTGATTATTATTTGATATATTATTCATTGGATCAATCCCCATTATGGATTGATCATGTCGGCTATTGTAAAGGACCAAATCCCCTTTTGCGGATTGGTCAAAATGTAATTGTAATAGGAAGAATAAGAAATCGGCCCCATAATATATTTAAGAGGCCCCATAATATATTAAAGGTGGTTATAACCACCCAGATTAATAAGTCATCCTAGTGAAGAGACACTTCCACACATGCTAGACTTGTATAAATAAGGAGGCTAGTGCCTCACTTAGATACCCACTCACTTGTTCATTTGAGAGACAAGTTGCAGAGCTGTAGTTGGAGAAGAGAGAGAGAGAGAGAGAGAGAGAGAGAGAGAGAGGCACATATTTGGGAGAGGAATTTATGTACTTGTTTGATTTATCTCTTGGCATTGTATTTGCTATCTATAGCAAGGAAATTTTGTTGGGTTTTCTGCCCCATGAGGGTTTCCCAGGATAAATGATGTGTCTCTTCTGATTGTGTATTTCATCCTATCTTATGCTATTGTTATCTATTGAAGTGAAAATAACTCTAACAATATCTTAAACATTAACATGGAATTAGAGCCAAGCTGAAGAGAGCATCTTTCACAAGAGAAAGTCAAAAATGTCATTGTTTTCATACATGCAAATTAGGGATTTTTGTTGGTGAGGTGTTTCAGCCTTAAAACCATCTAGAAAAGTGCACCCTCCCTGAAGGATCACTTTGGAGTCCTCAGAGCAATGTTTCAATGGATAGATCTCCTGTAAAGTGAAACCCTAGTTTCACAAAGTACGAGAAATACTGGAAAACCAGAGAACCAGAAGTACTAGAAGTACCAGAGGTACTAGAAAACTAGAAGAACCAGTCCAGAAATCCATAGATCAAGGTTCTAGGGGTAAAAGTTGGATTTTCAAAAATTTGACTGCACCATCTTACTCGCCTCAACTCAATGCATCTATTCCCTGGATAAGAATTTCAAAATTCAAAGTTTGAAAAAATAGGGTTTCCTCATAAAACCCTAAGTTGCAGTCTCAGAACCAGTTGCAGTTGCAGTATCAGTTGCATTTGCATCCGTACTACCAGTTGTAATCACCCTTGAAGTTTTCAAGAGTTGGTAATAATTATTGTTGCTGCCAGATGGTGCCACTACGTGCTATCAAAGGTATGTACTCACATATGTTTAAATGGTTAAATGTTAAAGAGTATTTGCAGGAGAAGGGATCTCTTGCCATAGATCCAGAAGGATCTCAAGATACAACACATTCAAAAGAATAATGCAACTCAGGTTTTCTTATTCTAATATGCATCTATTTGTTATGACATTATTTTGATCAATGTTGCATGTTGAAGCTATGATAAAAAATTTAGATGGATTGAAATTTGAGATCATAGAGATTATCCTCTAACCCAACCTTCTGTCAAGATAACGTATTGTCTAAGTACAGAAGATAGTTTGAAGAAAGAACTCATTATCTTGAGTGAAGGAGACTTGGAAGAAAAGAAAGCATTCATTCTTGAGGACAAAGCTCCAGATCCCAGAAGAAACCTCGTGTGTTAGTTCTAGGTTTCCATGGAGGAATGTTTGATAACAACACTCTGAGATTGTTGACCTCATTTCGTATTGTATTCCTTACCTTTAATCTTTGGTTCATACAAGTTACAAGTGATAGCTCTAAAGGATCTACTATGATGATTGTTCGTGCTATTGCTTTATATTATCAAAAGTATATTATTTTTGCTTGTTGTTTTGTTGACCTTGTCCTAGGTCACAGGTAATAACCCTGAGGAAGCTATAGTGAAGTTTGCAGAAGGCAACAAGCTAAAGGAGAAACCATAAATGAATCAATCATCATTGGAAAAGAAGGAGGTGGCTTGTATAAGCTAAAGGGTCACTCAAAATCTACCATGACCCACGCCATTGAGAATCCATCTGAACTTTGGAATAGAATATTAGCTCACATCAACTACAAGGCGCTACCATACGTATGCAAAGTTGTCACAGGTCTACCAAAACTCAAGGTTGACCATGAAGGCATGTGCAATGGATGTGCACAAGGGAAGAACATCAAGAACCCTTTTCCAAAGAGAGACAACAAAGAATAAGGAGTCCTAGAAATCATTCATTCAGGTGTAATTGGCCCAATGCCATCATCCTCCACTAGTGGGTATGTATACTATGTATCATTTATTGATGATTATTCTCATAAGACATGGTTGTATTTCTTGAAATCTAAAGATGAAATGTTCAACAAATTAAAGGAATTCAAAGCCTTGATAGAGAATCCTTATGAAAGAAATATCAAGATACTTAGGTTAGATAATGGAGGAGAATACATCTCAAAAGATTTTGTGAACTTCTGCAAAGATTTTGGGATCAAGAGGGAACTCACTACTACCTATAATCCTCAAAAAAATGGTGTAGCTGAAAGGAAGACCAGAATGATAATGGAAGCTGTGAAGACCATGATCCATGATCAAGATCTTCCAATGTGATTATGGGAAGAAGCATCAATGAAAGTTGTATATGTGTAAAACCGATTGTCCCATAGTACACTTGGGTTCAAGACCCCGAAAGAGATGTTCACCGGAAAGAAGCCAGAGGTAAGCCATCTCACAATATTTGGCTATCCAATATTTATACATATACCGAAAGAGAAGAGAAACAAGCTGGAACCCTAAGGAAAGAGGGGAATATTTGTGGGATACTGTGAGGTCTCCAAGGCCTTCAGGATCTATATACGCGGTCACCGTCACATTGAAATCAGTAGGGATGTGACCTTTGATGAATATGAAAAACTCAAGAAATCGAGAAGATGTCAACTTGAAGAAGTATATGAAGAGAAACCTGTAATATCTAGAATTGCAAATTCAGTGAGGGAGGTTCCCAACGCTGTTGAACCAGTGAGGGAAGTCGTAACTTCCCCTGATGAGGAAATTCTAGAAGATCATGACATAGTAGAGTTTCAAAAACCTCCTTAGATGAATATCTACCATAAGAGAAAGCCAGCTTGGGCTAGAGAGATTATTCAAGATGGAGAGAAATATGGTGTTCCTGAAGGAACCACGAGACATGTGAAGAGACCTAAGCCATTATCAAGTTATATGGATTTTATGTGTGATCTCCTAGAGAAGGAGCCTACCTTCTTTGAATAAGCCATTCAAAATAAAGAATGGGCAGATGCTATGACAAAAGAATACCAATCCATAATAAAGAATGATGTATGGGAAATAGTTCCCAGACCGAAGAGTAAGGATGTGGTATCCTCCAAAAGGATTTTCAAAATAAAACATGTTTCTGTTCTAAGACTTTTGCGATCATTGTTTTGTTCAGAGAGTACTTTCGGATCCATCGCATAGGTTTTATGTTTTTCGACGTTTCGGACAAAACTAGTGTGGTCCATCATCAGGAAAGCGTTTGTGAAGAATGGACCACACTAGTTTGGTCCGAAACATCAAAAAACATAAAACCTATGCGATGGATCTGAAAGTACTCTTTGAATAAAACATGTTGCTGATGGAAGTATTGAGAAACATAAAGCAATATTTTTAGCTCGTGGATTTTCTCAAAAATAAGGCATTGACTATGAAGAAACATTCGCTCATGTAGCCAGATACACTTCGATCAGAACCATCATAGCCCTTGCAGCTAAGATGAAGTGGAATTTACACCAGATGGACGTAAAAATAGCTTTCCTAAATGGTGTCATCGAAGAAGAAGTGTATGTAGAGAAAAATCAAGGATTTGAAGTTGAAGACAGGAAGTCTCATGTCTACAAGTTGAAGAAGGCTCTATACATATTGAAGCAAGCTCCTAGAGATTGGTATGGATGGATAGACAGTTTCCTTACGAGCTTGGGCTTTACCAAGAGTAAAGAAGAATTTAACCTCTACTTCAAGGTCATGAACGATGATCCAATGATATTATTGCTATATGTGGATGAATTATTCTTAACTGGAGAAGAAAAGCTCATCACCGAATGTAAGAAGAGGCTTGCTTCAGAACTTGAGATGAAATACCTTGGCCTAATGGATTATTTCTTAGGTCTTGAGGTATGACAGAGTCCATAGAATATCTTCCTTAACCAAGGGAAGTATGTAGTCGAAATCCTGAAGAGATTCGACATGTTAGAGTGAAAGTCCATGAATACACCCATGGGAATGAAGCTGAAGTTGTTGGTCGATACTTCGTCAGAATTGATTGATGCCACACTGTATAGACAAATTATTGGATTGTTGATATACCTGATGAACACCAGACCAGATATTTGTTTTCCTGTGAACACCTTGAGTTAGTTGTTGGTAGAACCCAGACATGTTCACCTTGTGGATGCAAAACATGTGATGAGGTACCTTAAGGGTACATTAGATTATGGTATCAGCTATGATGGAGATCATGATTTCACATTGAGTTGGTACACTAATTCAGATTGGGATGGAAGTGTTTCTGATAGGAATATAACTTCAGGATGTTGTTTTAGTTTGGGATCAGCCATGATCTCCTAACAGAGTAGGAAGCAGTCCAACATTGCTCTTAGAATAGTGGAAGAAGAATACATTGTTGCGTGTTCTGCTAGCTGTGAAGCTATATGGCTTCGTAAGCTATTGACCGACCTATTTGACCTAGATATGGAGGAAACCATGATCCTATGTGACAACCAGAGCTACATAAAGATGACATAGAATCATGTATTCCATGACAGGTCAAAGCACATAAATATTCGATATCATTACATTCACGACATGGTGCAAAGGGGAGCCATAAATCTCTAGTATGTTAGCACAGATGAACATGTTTTTGATGTGTTGACCAAGCCTCTATCTCATGTAAAGTTTGAGCACTTTCGAGATAAGCTTGGTATAGTCTGAAAGGAACTTCCTCGAAAGGGGGAGTAGACATAGAGATGAGACTAGTACTGTGCTTCCATCTTGAGAGTTGTGACGTAAATATAGTCTATTATCTTGCTTCCAACTTGAGTGTTGTGACGTAAAGCAAGACGTTGAGATGAGACTAGTACTGTGCTTCCATCTTGAGAGCTATGGTGTAAAGCCAGTCTAGTATCTTACTTCCAGCTTGAGTGTTGTGATGTAAAGCAAGACTTTGAGATGAGACTAGTACTGTGCTTCCAACTTGAGAGTTGTGACGTAAATCCAGTCTAGTATCTTGCTTCCAGCTTGATTGTTGTGACGTAAAGCAAGACGATGAGATAAAACTAGCACTGTGCTTCCACCTTGATAGTTGTGACGTAAAGCCAGTCTAGTATCTTGCTTCCAGCTTGATTGTTGTGACGTAAAGCAAAGACGAGTATCTTGGTTCCAACTTGATTGTTGTGACGTAAAGCAATACGAGTACTGTGCTTCCATCTTCATAGTTGTGACATAAAGCCAGTCCATTATTATGATTATGATCCAGCCTCGTGCTGTGATGATGATGTATTAGTTTTATACTAATTCATATTGATGCAGATGATGATTGCATTCCTTTGAGAATGATGATGCTACCGATGAAGAAAAATTCCAATGATTTATAGATATGCCAGTTAGTGTTCCAAGATGATATTGATGATGTTGTCCTCCTGATGTTGTTGATGATGCATTCCTCTCTCTCGCTTGATGTTGTTGAAGAATACCCTTCTTGTTAAGGGGGCGTGTTGAAATAATGTAACTGCAAAGTGTATTCTGATTATTATTTGATATATTATTCATTGGATCAATCCCCATTGCAGATTGATCATGTCGGCTATTGTAAAGGACCAAATCCCCTTTTGCAGATTGGTCAAAATATAATTATAATAGGAAGAATAAGAAGTCGGCCATAGAATATATTAAAGAGGTCCTAGAATATATTAAAGGTGGTTATAACCACCCAGATTGAGAGGTCGGCCCTGCCAGTGAAGAGACACTTGCACACATGCCAAACTTGTATAAATAAGGAAGCTAGCGCCTCACTTAGATACACACTCACTTGTTCATTTGAGAGACAAGTTTTGGAGCTGCAGTTGGAGAAGAGGGAGAGAGAGAGAGAGGCACATCTTTGGGAGAGGACTTTCTGTACTTGTTTGAGTTGTCTCTTGCCATTGTATTGACTATCTATAATAAGGAAGTTTTGTTGGGTTTTCTGCCCCATGAGGGTTTCCCTTGAAAAATGATGTGTCTCTTGTGATTGTGTATTTCTCAGTGACCCTATATTATGCTATTATTATCTATTGAAATGCAAAGAACTCTAATAATATCTTAAAAATTAACACAATCCACTCTACATTTTTAATGCCTTTTAACAAGTCACATTTTCTTCCAATTAGCAAGGAAATGTTAGATACCATGTCTAAGATTTATGACGAACTACAACTTGTCTTCATAGATGAGGCATATTTTATTGGAAGTCGCTTCTTATATTCCATTGAAAATCGACTAAGAAACATAAAACATGTGCACACCAAATACTTTGGTGACATTGACATCATATTATGTGGGGATGTTTACCAGATGCAACTCATCCAATATTATTTGATATTTGAACAACCTACGGTCAATATGAAAACAATGACGCATGAATTTTGGAAAGACAATATAAAATGATTTGAATTACATTCTACGATGCGCTAGACAAATGAAACATTTATTGCAATTATGAATATAATGAGGACAAACAACCAAACATGTGATGACTTAACATATATCAATTCAAGGTGCATGTGACCTGCACCAACAGACCCAACCTTCCCTTACCTATTCTACAAGAATATGGATGTTGCAATGCATAACATGTACATGTTATCGCTAATGAATGGAAATGATACCATCATCAATTCAATTGACCTTGAAGAAGAAAACCATGACAATGTACAATGTCATTAACATAAATTCACTTTTCCTTTCCAACTTGTCCTGAAATTAGACATGTTAGTTGAAATATATGCCTGCAACTATGATTCATAGGATGGCTTGGTGAATGGTGCAAATGGAATACTCAAAGCTTATAAAAAAACAAAAAAAAGTTGATGCCCTCTGGATTAAGTTCCATGACCCTCATATTAGCCACTAGAAAACAAACAAGTTAGCTTATCTATATAATTCAAACACTGCGCATGATTGGACACCTATCTTACGAATATCAAAACCAATATCGACATCGGAAAAGACAGGTCAACTAAAGATTCAAAAATAGTTTCCAATTAATCTTGCATGTGCACGTACAATCCACAGATCACAAGGGATAACACTTGATATTGTTGCGTTCAACCCTGTTGGAATATGCATGATTGGACTTGTATACACAGCTATGTCCTGTGTCAAAAGCATAGAATCCTTGTATTTTCTAAGAGCTCTTACAAAAGATAACTTCAAATTCAAACATAAAGTTGATATTGAGATGCAACGCCTTAGGACTAGTGAAAAATGAAATCTACAATATCATTACCAATCCATACAAACAAACTCATATGTATCAATTCTCTCACTTAACACGTGCAACCTACATGAACATATGAATGATATACTCAATGACTATGACACAATGCAATCTGATATTCTGTGCTTGCAGGAAACATACATGACATTATGCATGGAAAACAAGAAATTTCCAAACCACAATTGCATATCAAGTTACATTACACATGGAGTGATGATATTAGTGAAAAAGTTCATGAAGAATTTTGGAGCATATTCATTTCGAAGAAAACAATGCTGAGATGGTGCTGGCAAGAGTAATCTTCCATGAATCAGAAATTGCAATATCGAATCTCTATACTTCTATGCATGCAACATTTCCCAACATATTGAGTGTTGTTTCAAATGCATTACGACATTTACATCTAAATGAAACCATTATCATTCTAGGAGACTTCAATATTGACATGCTACACAATAGTGCCAGAACAAAAGAATTGGAAAACTACATGTGCAATTGCAGTCTTCACTTTCTTTTGGATAAGATAAACCATGTACAAAACACACTTATTGACAATGTATGGTCAAATGTGCCCATTTCACAATAAAACCTCTTTATCTTAGACACATACTAGTATGATCACGATACACTTTACATTGTACTTTAATTCTGAATCATATATCAAGCATGTTACAAAATCATATTTCCATGTCTCAAAGCATATATGCCTAACTTGTTGCACAAAACCAAATTATTCAGCTAGAATCATCCAACTTCTTAGTTTTTTCTAGTTTGTAATAGATTTTGGATAGAAAGGATTCTATATAGACACAAACATGGATCAAGAAAAACAAAGGTACATGCTTCTAACACTATTTGTTACTCTATTCCTTTGATTCTAGTTTACTATATGTAAATATTCCTTGTTTTTCCTTACATACCAACTTACATCCATGTCCATTGTATTTTGTACTTTTCTTCATTGAAACAAACATAATAATTGGACAAGACAAAGAACTCTTAACCTGAAATGTAGAAGAAGACATATGAAGGTGCATGATTCTACACGTATTCCATATTCCATTGCTTTGTATTTCATTTATTCCGTGTATATTTATTCTACTGATTTGTAGCTCATTTTTTTTAATATGTAAATACTACACATCTTCCTACATATTAACTTATCTTCATGTCAATTGTATTTTCTGTGTTGCTACATTGAAATAAATAAAATTGTATTCAATCTGTTCCTACATAGCAACTTGGCATCATGTCCATTATATTCTCTGCATTGCTACATTGAAAAAAAACAGACTACTTGAACAAGAGGATGAAGCCTTATGTGCCACAACTGAGGAAGTTGAAGTACAATCTTCCAAAAGGTATACCAACAATAATAGTAAACCAAACACAATGCATGTGCTTAATGTACATCCATATAAATTATGAACAATATACAATGTGTATGCATATTTAAATGTTGTCATGTTTGATGTACACATGTTTGCATCAGAAAAAGTTGGACAAGTGACATGGGCATGAGTAGTCAATCATTGTAAACATCAACACAATGACAATTCCAAAGGTAAAGATTCATAGATTATGCTCTTGTCGTGTTTAGAAAACAAATTTTCTCTGTTATTTATTCAACTACGCCATGGTAAATATGTTTATGTCATTTACAACATATGTTTTTTAGTTCACATGAACTATCGACAAGTACAAGTGAAACATCCAACATAGTGCAAGGTCTAGAGACTAAGAGGTATGGTTACAAAACTCTGACCTGCATATTTTATCCAAATTGTGCATCTACTTGTACATTGCTGCCAAAAAAAAAAGATATATATACACACTGCCATTCACATTACTTTTTTTGTTCAAAAAAAATGTCACCAGGTCTAAACTTGTACCACCCAATGTACTATCAATAGAAGGATTGAAAAACCACCGAAATGGACAACTGTTCATCGAATACATAATGGTCATGTATAACACCTACTTAGACAAGAAAACAAAAGTAGATGCTTTATGCGTGTAGACATGACAAACAACGAAGCCATGATGATAGTTACATTGACTATCCCTACACAAATTGTCCATAAACATGCAAAGAATATATTTCCAGGTAATGGGATATCCATTATGAATTTCAATATATTACCGAAAACAGTATATGACCATGGTGATTGTGATCGAATTATATTTCTCAATGAAACAAGTGTTTTCAAAAAGTTCCCGTGGTTTGCTCAAAATATCATTTCGTACCGGACACAACAATCAACCAATTTGCAGAGAACGCCGCCATTTACCCAATTGGAACCATTGGTGCAGCTGTCACATTTGAAAGAAAAGTTGGCTTGCAACATATTTTCCATATAAATATGGAAACTCGGACAATGACAAGGCAATGGTATTGTTTTCCATACCTTTTTTTTTTTCTTTTGTCCTTTGCTTTGACATGCTCATATATATCAGAGATCTTACATAACTATTAAATTGTTCCATGGTTGATCTGAATTTATGCAGGAACACAAAATAATACACAAATAACCATGAATATGAATATGTAGTGGAAATAACACTTCATTTCATTAATATCAAAGAACTGAAATTTGTTTACAGACATAATAGAAATAAACTAGTTAGGGCGTTGGTATCTTATCTCTGAGAAGAGATGTGGTGGCTAGAGGCCTATGAAATCCATGTTACAATGAGGTTCAAAGGAATATATGTTATTGAGAAACAACGGAAACCATAAACATCCACCAACCTAACCCTAGGAGATGAAACACCATAATATGGGCCCCCTCGGGGTAAATTGGTACATCAATTTCTTGGGGTCGTAACTTTGGCATATTATCTCTGTTTGATGCATATGATACATCGTTAGAAAGATATATATGAGGAATACAACTTCTAACAAAAAATATTATGATCTGAAATGAAATAATATTCATCGACCGGACTATGCCCAAAAAACACCGATTAGGGCCTTAAAATGGCTTAGGATGTTCAGGACCCGAAAAACTGCCAAAAATAGTAAATTGTGCTACAATTAAGCAAATTGAAAAACTAAAAGAAAAAATGGTGGGGGACCAAGTGGAATAGGTGGGTGGCCACCAATATCTGCCTGGAACATTCCTCCCCCCTTAGGAAGAAATGGTCCCCATTGCGTTGAGTTCCTCCACGAGATGAGGAAACTTTTTCTGAACTTGGTCCCTGGTGAGCCACTTGCCCTGGTGAAGGAGTTGGCCTACTTTGACAACTCGATATAGTTGGATCCTCTACTGGTGGTTTTTCTTGACCAGTGTGTCCATAATCTGATCAGTTGTGGCTTGTTCCATGCAGTCTAGGTTTAACTATCTTGGTGTGAGTTGTTCTGCCATGTCATATGTTTCCAGTAGAGGTGGAAAGTAAGGTCGAAAGCGGTCCACATTGAACACTGGGTGCAAAACAAGGAATGTTGGGATACTGAGCTCAAAGGCATTGTCCTGTATAGCCTTGGTGATGGTGTATGGCCCATATCAAAGCGGGCGAATCTTGCGGTGGGGTCCAGCGAGGCACTCCTTCTGCAAATGTAGCCACGCTTTGTCACCCACTTGGAAGTTGTGTTGCACTCGATGTTGATTATGTTGTTGCTTGTACTTAGCATTGGCTCTGTCCAATATGTCATGCACCTATTGGAAAATGCACTCAATGAATTTGTTCACCTTGGCAGCTTCAGACTGGACATGAGCTGAATTAACCTGAGTAGCTACAAATGGTATGGATATGTTAATGGGACATAGTGGCTGGAATCCCAAGCCCACCTATAAGGGGTTGTGGTTGGTTGAGTTGTGGAGGGCCCGGTTATAGCTATGTTGTACACAGGGGAGGATCTCATCCCATGTGCATGGATTCTTTGAGTTGTACATGTGAAAAGTGTGCATGATCATCCTATTGACAACCTCTGTCTAGCCATCAGTTTGGGGATGGAAATATGTGGACTTGGTGAGCTTGGTGTCTAGCATTGACCAGAGGCTTGACCAAAATGTACTAAGGAACATGTTGTCCCGATATGAGATGATAGACTATGGGATCCCAAAGTGTACCCACACTCGTTCAAAGAAGAGTTTAGCAGTGGCTTCTGCTGTGATATTCTTCTTGCAGACCGCCATAATGGTCATCTTTGAGAATTTTTTGATGACCAGGAAAACATAGTCGTTGCCATGCTTAGTAGAAGTAAGGCCCAACATGTAATCCATGGATATGGATTCCCAAGCTCGACTAAGGGTAGGCAGCGGAGTATAAAGGCCTTGCTTCTTGATGGTTGGTTTGGTAATGGCATAGGCAGTGCAGGATCTTATGTACTTCCTGACATCCTCTCGAAGGTTTGGCCAATATAAATACTTCTGTAGTACTACCACTATTTTCTCGACCCCGAAATGTCCAGCGACCTGACTATAGTTCACTTCCCAAATCATCTTGGCATGCTTTCTCGAATGAACACAAAGGTGTACCAGGTGGCATAGTAGTGCATCCTAGAGGTGGAAATTTTGAACTCGGTTACCCTCCAAGATTGTCTTGTATGTGTGGCCGAAACTGGATTGGTCTTGTAGAGAAGTGGCCAATCATAATTCTCATGCCACAAGAGTTGAGCACGGTGGTTATCGCCACGATCGATGGTCGTTTGAGGCATTCTGCAACATTATTCATGTTTCCCTTCTTGTACTTGATGTTCAAATGAAATTGTTGCAGATATGTGGACCACTTCTGATGGAGATCATTCTGCAACTTCTCTTATGTCTATATGAACTACAGGGGTCGGTGGTCTGTGTGGATGATCATTTCCTTCCCCAAAATGTAATGCTTCCATTGTCGGCAAGCTTGCACAATGAAATACATTTATTTGTCATAAGTGTGATACTTTCATACTGTATCACACAATGTCGCACTGTGATATGCCACTAGATGTCCCTATTGAGTAAGAAATTCCCCAATAGCATAGTCAAAGACATCTATCTCGATCTCAAATGGTTGATGCAATTCTGGTAATGTGAGCATTGGGGCACAGTAGAGGTGATGTTTCAATTCTATGAATGCCTTCTATTGATATTCTGACCAAAATATTTTTTCTTTCGCTCCTCCCTTGGTGACTTGACTCAAGGGCCAAGTGATATGAGAGAATCCCAACACGAACCTGCAGTAGAAATTAGCAAGACCCAGAAAGCTACAAAGCTTTGTTAGAGTGGTTGGGGCTAGCTAATCCCGGATGAATTGGATCTTGGTCAGATCCACATGCACCCCACGCTCATCAATAATGTATCCCAGATACTGAACCCGGGTCATGCCAAAAGTGCACTTCTCCAAATTGGCATACAACTTGTGTTTCTGCAATGTTTGCAGGACTTGTCAGATGTGGTGGAGGTGCTCTTCCCAAGTCTAGCTGAAGATCAGGATGTCATCCAAGTACACTAGTACAAATGAGTTGGTGAATGGCTGCAAGATTTCATCCATCATCCTCATGAAGGTTGCAGAAGAATTCATTAACCTGAAAGGTATCACCAACCATTCGAAAAGGCCCTCCTTGTCTTTGAAGGCAGTCTTCCATACATCGAATGGTTCGATTAGTACCTGGTGATACCCAGATATCAAGTCGATCTTGCTCAAATATTTCTCCCCTTTGAGTTGGTCCAAAAGTTCTTCAATTTGTGGGATCGGGTACTTATTCCAGACAGTTATCTTGTTCAACGCCAGATAGTCAATATAGAGTCTCCAAGTCCCATCCTTCTTCTGCACCAACACGACCAGTCTCCCACAAGGCAATGAACTTGGCTGGATGTGACCTTTCTACAACAACTTCTGAATCTACCTCTTGATTCCATCGTTCTCTAGAACAGAGCATCGATAGGTCATTCCATTGGGCATCATCGCACCGAGGGTCAGATCGATGGGGTGTTTGACCTGACAGTGTAGAGGCATACCTACGGGAAAGGTGAAGATATCTCGTTACTGCTCCATGACCTTTTCCATTTTTTTGTCGTGCAGAGGAGCCCTGTTTGGAGTTCATGGCCACAATATTCTTATTTCCTTGAGGGTGGATCATTAGGAAAACAAATTTACCGGTTTTGGAAATGATCTTACTGCATTGTTTTGCAGTAACCAAAGAGATAGTGATAGGCGATGGTACCTCTGGTATCCTGTACAACTTATTTCCCAAGGTAACAATAACAGTGCGAGGCCAGGACTCATACACAACATGTCGCTTCCACAAGTATGGTTGGCCTAATAATACATCACAAACATCAAGAGGAGCAACGTCACATAATACCTCATCGATGAAGGGCTTGATGTTGTATGGAAGGCAACACTGATGGATGACGCATAGATCTTGTCCTTAGTGAAGCCACCCAATGGTGTATGACTATGGGTGTGTTATGGTCGGAAATCCAAACCTCTTCATGATCTCTACTGAAATGAGGTTCTTTTGGATTCCATTGTTGACAATGAAATGTAGCGGGAAACCCTTTACCCACATCTAGGAGTGGAAGAGATGCTCCTCCTCCTTTGGATCTTCCAGTTCTTCCTTTTGGATCTTTGTGATGGCAACGGTGGCATTGGGCTCCACATCGATAATCGACTTCCCTCTGTCATTCTCCTTCTTGAGTTTTGATGTAGTGTCAGAGCATGCATCTGATTCAGAAGCCCTCATCACATCCACCAGTGACTGTTTGGCTCGACACTCACTTGTGTTGTGAGTGGAGCTCTTATGGAACTCACACCACTTTCCCATGTCCTTCTTCAACTTCGCGGTGTTTTTCTTTACTTGGGGATTTGGAATGTTGTCTTGAGCCTCCATTCCTTGGATTTTTTCTTTGTTCTATGGTTTGGGGGCACCTTTCGCTTGCTTTTGATTCGCAGATCCAAAGTCTCACTTCTTCTGTTTGAATTTCTGATCAATCTTCGTAGCATATCGATATGTCGTACCAAGTGAGAAGATTTCGAGGAACTCCACTTCCTCCTAAATGTATCTATGTATACAACTTTGGTACTTCAGCACCAAATGTTTCTCTGAATCTTTGATACCCAACTTTGTGCGCAAGGTATGGAGTAGATTCGTCAGCTCATGCACATGTTGATCCCTTTGTTGCCGCAACATAGTCCATTGTATGTACTTGTCCTCATAGATCCCCACATGATAATATTGTTCCTTGATGGCGTCTCAGAAATAATTCCAAGTGGGTACGACCAAGAAAAGAGAGGGTTCCTCCTCGTCCTTTTTATCATAGTAGTTTTCCCACCAGTCCTTGACATGGGGGGTGACTTTGAGTAGTGAAAAAATAATCTTCTCCCAGTCGAAAAAGTCATGAATTGAGAAATATCCTTCTAATAGATTCAACCATCTATCTACGAATTCTGCATCTATTTGGCCATCAAATATGGGAATGTCAAAGTTTACTTGTACCTTAAAAGGGGTTGTGCCTCTAGAGTGGCTACTGGATGAAGATGCACCATTAGTGGGCAATCATTGAAGGATCTGGGCAAAGTTATCTATCATCGCATTCCTTTATTTTTCAAGGGCCTCCTCGAGCAATATCTTGATAGGATATCTTTCTCCCTCATCTTTCTTTTCGTCCCCCATGGGCAATCATTTGGGTTTGCGAGGCTGATCTTGCAAAGGTTCAACCAGATCGAGCCCTAACTCCTTATACCCCGAACTCGTTGGGGACATGCAAAGAAGGATCGAGAAAGATCAGACCGCTCTGATACCACTAATTCAGATTGATGCAGGAATGGGAAAAAATAGACAAATAACCATGAATACAAAGATGCAGCGGAAATAACACTTCAATTATTAATATCAAAGAACTGAAATTTGTTTACAGAAAGAATAGAAATAAACTAGCTAGGGCGTTGGTAGCTTATCTCTGAGAAGAGACGTGGTGGCTACAAGCCTCTGAACTTTGTGTTACAGTGAGGCTCGAAGGCCTATATGTTATTGAGAAACAATGCAAACTCTAAACATCCACAAACCTAACCCTAGGAGATGAAATGCTAGAATATGGGCCCCATCGAGGTAAATTGCTACATCAATTTCCCAGGGTCGTAACTTTGGCATACTATCTTTGTTTGATGCATATGATACATTGTTAGAAATATCTATCTGAGGAATACAATTGTTTATAGTGAATATCATGGCTTAGAATGGACTAATATTAGCCAACTAGAACATGCCCAAAAAACATCGTGTAGGGCCTCAAAATGGCTCCGGAAGTTCACGACTCGAAACACTACCAAAAATTGTAAATTGTGCTACAATTAAGGAAACTAAAAAAATGAAAGAAACAATGGTGGGGGTCAAAGTGGAATAGGTGGGTGGTCACCAATATCCACCTGGATCAATGGTGTAGGTACAATTGTTCGACACCTATGCAGATTTATTTTCCTCAATGGAACAACAATTTCATAAAGGGCAATTTCCAATTATGTTGTTCAAAAATATAACGAGGAAAGTATATGTTAAAGAAAGGATCTTTCACACAATCCAAGAAACATTTGTAACAAAATTGTGAACATACTTAGTACAGGATCTCAAGAAACTAACTAGCTCCACAACTGTTGTACGTATACATATACACCTCCAATAACAATTTGCACAAAAAAAAATGCCTTCAACAACTTTGTGCAGCTTTTTTGTTGTACACATATATATTATATTGTTCAATATATTAACTACTATGATCATGTGTTCAGGTTGAGGGTGTTCTGGTTGCAGCAAATGCCTACTCGACCCCCTTCGAGCCTATATGTGCCAATTGAAATTCTCTTGCTTCTACCTCTGCGTTCATAAATGATGGAACAATTGATTGTCTATGATGTGATGCAAAATTCCCTTACATATATATTCATTGTGTCAATGTTGTCATCTGAACCCTCAACAACATAATTGTACATTATATAGTTAGGCAACCTTTATTACAAGATGTGTTTCTTGGTGTTAACACTCATAATTTTCTTTGGGCTGTATCAAAGAAAACCCCAAGGTAATTGTTTCAACCAAATTTAGATTATATTCTAACCTTTACAACCAGAGAGGGCTCTCTCAAATGTCTAATGACTAGTAATAACTCAAAGGATTCATCAATAAATGCACAAAGGTCATATTATGCAATAAGAGATGTTTTTTTTTGTTTTAAAAGGGTTGGTAGGACAAGCTTAAGGAAGAAACCATTGGGAAATGGAGTCAAATTATGAGATATATGTGAAGATTAACAAAACTATGTATTCATGAGGGAACAAAGGCAAAATAAGCACACCCTTTCAACAATAAATAATATTCGGATGATGGCAAGATAGAAATAAGAATATCCCATTACAAATGAGAGAATATAATAAGGATGAATTCTCAATTGCAAATTTAGAAGAAATAACATAAAGTCTGACTACATGAACAAAGCACCTAACAAAGGGTGAATTCTGGACCTACAAACATTAAAACATGACACCAACATTAACTATATGAAGGGAGCATCTATTAAGGATGAATTCCGATAATTTACTCTTAGATATGCTTAGAAGAAAGAACAAAAGTGAAATGAATGTGAACTGGGAAAACAGACTGAAAGGGGACACCATGATGAATCTCTGCTATCAAAACATTATTTGCTTGTATTAAAATTCATGAGAAATTGCAGAGTTTTCTAGCTACAAAGGAAGGCCTCTCTCCAACCAGTCCAACCCCCAAGGTTCCAACCCTTCTCTAATCTTGTACCATGCAATATATATCACTATAGTTCCTTTCCATCTCACCATTTCAAACTCCAACCCCTTTCCCAAAATAGAAACAATTACAAACATAAAATGACACGTTTTAACTGATTTCTTATTTTCTAGGAGGCAAAATTATGAAAAATAAGCTTCAAAACGACACTTGTAATTATCAAACTATAATATTTGTGTAAAATATGAGAATTTTTTTTGTAGGTAATCTCATTTTAAATAAAAACCTCTCTCGGTTTCTTGAAATTCATCTCCATCTGGCCGCAATATGTGTCGCAAAAACATGTCTCAAACAGGAAATCATGAAAACTGAAAAATAAAGCTCATAGATTCCTTAAAATATCCCAATCCATGACACCTTTTGAAAATATGAGAGAGGTTTTTATTAATTGGTTTTTCCTCGACAAAAAACTCTCTAGGATTTTTCAAATTCCTCTCCATTTGGTCAAAATGTGATCTTGAAGTTGACCAATAAACCAGTCATTTACATAGTGCATTGTTTAGCCCGCGCGCAGGAAAATCCTCTGGGCAACAACATCCTCTGTGTGAAAACATCCTATGCATGAAAAAATCCTCTACACAATAGCATCCTCTACATGAAAACATCCTCTGCATGCCAACATCCTATGCGCGACAACATCCTTTGTGCGACAACATCCTTTGCGCGAGAACATCCTCTGCGCAACGCATAACAAATGAAAGCAACAAAATCCTTTGCGCAACAAACTTGCACAATGAGTATGATTTTAAGTTTTCATTGATACTAATGACATGGAGTGTCATGATTGTTCCTTCTCTAACCTCATGAAAGGTGATGATGAACCATAATACCTTTTTACATGATATTCACCCTAACCTATGACTCATCTAGGAATGCCTTGATTTTTCCAAGATCATGTCATGATTTTGAAAACTTTGGACAAACCTATAACTCTAGCTATGTAAATCATGGTGCTAACAACTGGATCCAATGGGGGTGATGTCCTCCTAGTGAGGTAGAAAATAACTCGTAGACCATGTGCCTATCCATTGGGTTGTTCCCAATCCATACACTGTGATCTGCAACCTGTAATTTGTTTCGCCATCAACTTATTCTACAACTTAACTAAACCAAAACTGAAAAATGATGAAAGAAATGCTCACCATGTTGAGCTTATTCATACTCCTACCTACCCTACTATACTAAGCACAAATTTCAAACCAAGTAATCTCATATTTCCAATGAAGCCAGTCAAGAAAATGGTTTCTTGACTACAACTTTCTTTCAGCTCTTTCAGTCATAAAGTCAAAGCTGAAATATGACAAGTCATTCCACCATTTGAAACTATCCTCGTGTTCAAACATTCCATATCTCATTTTGATTAAATATTTCGGTAGAGCTACAAAAGGATCCTTGAGAGCATAAACAACTATCACTTCTTTATGACCAACAATGAGATCATCTTTAAATGGTTCTCTCTGACTATTCACATTGTCTATGTCATAAAAAGGTTTTTGAACAACATCTTTATTTTGACATGAGGATTGTTTACTGACTGAAGATTCATTTTCTATTGGCAGGATGAACTTTGGACTACTAACCTTAGGCCTGAGATCATAATGCTTGTAATAGTGAGCCATTGCAGCCTCATACCCTCTTGTATATTGTTCAGAATGAGTTAATAGTGCTTCATTTGTCTTTAATTCATATTGTTCTTGTTGTTGGTCAGAAAATTATTCAAAAGGAGATGAATCTTCAGATATCCTTTTTGTTTCTTGTTCTATCTCAAGTTCCATAATAAACTTTTGTAAACATTCTAACTTATCTTCCTGACTAAATATATGGTAGTAATCTAAATAAGATAATATTGAAGAACGAATATCTCCACACCAATAATTCTTAGGAGACATATCAATCCAATTTCTGAAATTTTGAAGAGAAACAAGGTCTACCACCAACCTTATTATTTTGTTTGATTAAGTACCCGAATTGAAAGCCAACCTTGCCATTCTGAAGCCAAGAAACTCTTCATACCTCTATCTCTTTGAACAATGAATTTTCTATGAAATCTTTATCTCTGGGTTCTTATGCCAGTGGAATCACCTTCAAACTGATTTTCTGATGTGTGGAGTCGCCATAGCATAAATACAACCAATATGTGTCTAAGTGTTTGTTTCTCTTAGACCTTAGAACTAAAACAATGTCGTTCTTCCCAAGGAAAATAATAGTAATCGTCCCCGACAACAATTCCAAAATGTTAACACTCGTAATTTTCTTTGGGCTATATCAAAGAAAACCCCAAGGTAATTGTTTCAACCAACTTTAGATTGTATTTTGACCTATACAACCAGAGAGGGATTTCTCGGATGTCTAATGACTGGTAATAACTCAAAGGATTCATCAATAAATGCACAGAGGTCATATTCTGCAATAGGACATGTTTTTNCTTCAAAACGACACTTGTAATTATCAAACTATAATATTTGTGTAAAATATGAGAATTTTTTTTGTATGTAATCTCATTTTAAAGAAAAACCTCTCTCGGTTTCTTGAAATTCATCTCCATCTGGCCGCAATATGTGTCGCAAAAACATGTCTCAAACAGGAAATCATGAAAACTGGAAAATAGGGCTCATAGATTCCTTAAAATATCCCAATCCATGACACCTTTTGAAAATATGAGAGAGGTTTTTATTAATTGGTTTGTCCTCGACAAAAACCTCTCTAGGATTTTTCAAATTCCTCTCCAGTTGGTCAAAATGTGATCTTGAAGTTGACCAATAAACCAGTCATTTACATAGTGCATTGTTTAGCCCGCGCGCAGGAAAATCCACTGGGCAACAACATCCTCTGTGTGAAAACATCCTATGCGTGAAAAAATCCTCTACACAATAGCATTCTCTACATGAAAACATCCTCTGCGTGCCAACATCCTATGCGCAACAACATCCTTTGTGTGACAACATCCTTTGCGCGAGAACATCCTCTGCGCAACGCATAACAAATGAAAGCAACAAAATCCTTTGCGCAAAAAACTTGCACAATGAGTATGATTTTAAGTTTTCATTGATACTAATGACATGGAGTCTCATGATTGTTCCTTCTCTAACCTCATGAAAGGTGATGATGAACCATAATACCTTTTTACATGATATTCACCCTAACCTATGACTCATCTAGGAATGCCTTGATTTTTCCAAGATCATGTCATGATTTTGAAAACTTTGGACAAACCTATAACTCTAGCTATGTAAATCATGGTGCTAACAACTGGATCCAATGGGGGTGATGTCCTCCTAGTGAGGTAGAAAATAACTCGTAGACCATGTGCCTATCCATTGGGTTGTTCCCAATCCATACACTGTGATCTGCAACCTGTAATTTGTTTCGCCATCAACTTATTCTACAACTTAACTAAACCAAAACTGAAAAATGATGAAAGAAATGCTCACCATGTTGAGCTTATTCATACTCCTACCTACCCTACTATACTAAGCACAAATTTCAAACCAAGTAATCTCATATTTCCAATGAAGCCAGTCAAGAAAATGGTTTCTTGACTACAACTTTCTTTCAGCTCTTTCAGTCATAAAGTCAAAGCTGAAATATGACAAGTCATTCCACCATTTGAAACTATCCTCGTGTTCAAACATTCCATATCTCATTTTGATTAAATATTTCGGTAGAGCTACAAAAGGATCCTTGAGAGCATAAACAACTATCACTTCTTTATGACCAACAATGAGATCATCTTTAAATGGTTCTCTCTGACTATTCACATTGTCTATGTCATAAAAAGGTTTTTGAACAACATCTTTATTTTGACATGAGGATTGTTTACTGACTGAAGATTCATTTTCTATTGGCAGGATGAACTTTGGACTACTAACCTTAGGCCTGAGATCATAATGCTTGTAATAGTGAGCCATTGCAGCCTCATACCCTCTTGTATATTGTTCAGAATGAGTTAATAGTGCTTCATTTGTCTTTAATTCATATTGTTCTTGTTGTTGGTCAGAAAATTATTCAAAAGGAGATGAATCTTCAGATATCCTTTTTGTTTCTTGTTCTATCTCAAGTTCCATAATAAACTTTTGTAAACATTCTAACTTATCTTCCTGACTAAATATATGGTAGTAATCTAAATAAGATAATATTGAAGAACGAATATCTCCACACCAATAATTCTTAGGAGACATATCAATCCAATTTCTGAAATTTTGAAGAGAAACAAGGTCTACCACCAACCTTATTATTTTGTTTGATTAAGTACCCGAATTGAAAGCCAACCTTGCCATTCTGAAGCCAAGAAACTCTTCATACCTCTATCTCTTTGAACAATGAATTTTCTATGAAATCTTTATCTCTGGGTTCTTATGCCAGTGGAATCACCTTCAAACTGATTTTCTGATGTGTGGAGTCGCCATAGCATAAATACAACCAATATGTGTCTAAGTGTTTGTTTCTCTTAGACCTTAGAACTAAAACAATGTCGTTCTTCCCAAGGAAAATAATAGTAATCGTCCCCGACAACAATTCCAAAATGTTAACACTCGTAATTTTCTTTGGGCTATATCAAAGAAAACCCCAAGGTAATTGTTTCAACCAACTTTAGATTGTATTTTGACCTATACAACCAGAGAGGGATTTCTCGGATGTCTAATGACTGGTAATAACTCAAAGGATTCATCAATAAATGCACAGAGGTCATATTCTGCAATAGGACATGTTTTTTTTTTTTTTTTTTTAAGGGTTGGTAGGAAACCATTGGGCAATGGAGTCAACTTTTGAGATATATGCGAAGATTAACACAACTACATATTCYTGAGGGAATAGAGGAAAAATAAGCACAAACTTTCATCAATAAATAGTATTCATATGATGACAAGACATAAWTAAGAAAATCCCATTATGAATGAGAGTATCTAATAAGGATGAATTCTCAATTGCAACTTTAGAAGAAATAACATAAAGGCTGACTACAAGGAACATAACACCTAAGAAAGGGTGAATTCTAGACCTGCAATCATTAAAACATGACACCGGAATTAACTATATGAAGGGAGCATCTATTAAGGATGAATTCTGATCATTTACTCTCAGTTATGCTTAGAAGAAAGAACAAAAGTGAAATGAATGTGAACTGGGGAAAAAACACTAAAAGGGGACACCGTGATGAATCTCTGTTATCAAACATTATTTGCTTGTATTAAAATTCATGAGAAATTACAGAGTTTTCCAGCTACAAAGGAAGGCCTCTCTCTAAACAATCCAACCCCCAAGGTTCCAACCATTCTCTACTCTTGTAACACGCAATATATATCACTATATTTCCTTTCCATCTCACCATTTCGAACTCCAACCCCTTTCCCAAAATAGAAATAGTTACAAACATAAAATGATACGTTTTAACTTATTTTCTGCTTTTTAGGAGGCAAAATTATGAAAAATAGGCTTCAAAACGCCACTTCTAATTCTCAAACTATAACAGTTGTGTAAAATATGATAACGGTTGTTGTATTTAAGCTCATTCGAAAGAAAAATCTCTCTCAATTTCTTGAAATTCATCTCCATCTGGTCGGAATACGTGTCGCAAAAACATGTCTCAAACAAGAAATCATGAAAATTGAAAAATAGGGCTCAAATATTCCTTCGAATATCCCAATCCATGACGCCTTTTTGAAATACGAGAGAGGTTTTTATTAATTGGTTTTTCCTTGAAAAAAAATTCTTGTGGATTTTCAAAATTCCTCTCGAGTTGGTATGAAAGTCCTATGTGCGACAACATTCTCTGCGCGAAAACATCCTATGTGCGACAACATCCTATGCACGACAACATCCTCTGTGTGACAAAATAATCTTCTTGACAACATCCTTTGTGCGACAACATCTTATGCACGACAACATATTCTGTGTGACAACATCCTCTGCGCGACAACATCCTATGTGTGACAACATCCTCTACGTGACAGCATCCTCTGCGCGACAATATCCTTTACGCGAAAACATCCTCTGTGCGACATCATCCTATGTGCATCAACATCCTCTACGCGACAACATCCTCTGTGTGACAACATCCATTGCGCAACACACAACAAATGAAAGAAACAAAAGCCTTTGCGCAACAAACTTGCACAATGAGTATGCTTTTGAAGTTTGCAATGATACCAATGAAATGGCGTGTCATGATTGTTACTTCTCTAAATTCATGAAAGGTGATGATGAACCATAATTCCTTTTGATATGATATTCACCCTAACCTATGATTCATCTAGGAATGCCTTGATTTTCCCAAGATCATGTCATGATTTTGAAAACTTTGGGCAAACCTCTAACTCTAGCTATGAAAATCATGGTGCTAACACCTTGGTTGACAAAATTTCCATATGAAATATACATGCATAAAAAGGCAAATATTGTCTACATGCTACGTGAATTCCGCGCCCATAGAAAATTTACCTTAAATGAGGACAATGCCATACTACGTATCGACAGGACCCAAAAAAAACAAATTACATATCACGCGTTGACAATAAATGAAACAATGTGATCTATTTCTATCCATGTTACCCAATCAAGATATGGATAAATTTTTCCACTACCATGATAAAGTGAACTGGAGATGCATAATATTGTTGAGTCCAAGAATGAAAACCGTAAGGAAAAAACTCATACAAAGTACCCAATTGTGAATAAATCAGGTCCATCATTTGAGATGTCAAAATGGCTTGCTCTTCTGAATAGAGCCATCATGCATTTTCAATAATATTGCAATTTTTTCATTGTTCAAAGTCCATTAAGTTAAACGATGACAGTTTTTTCCAGAACTAGTGATGTTAGAATATTGTCACTTCAACGTGATCTTGGTTCATAGTAATATCAGAAGAAAATTTTCATAGTGATCTTATTTCATAATAATATAGAAATCAATGAATTAGTTGGTTCCCATTTGGGATTTTGGTTATAGAAGGGATACAATGCCCACTCCTTGCTGATTTTTTGCTTGTGTTGTGTTTGCCAAACTTTTGATCATGTTCTTTGGTGTTGTAGTTCAAGGTTCTCATGGGATTGGTTTTTGGATTATGACTGGATAATAGATTCATGATCTTGGCGCTTTTTATATGATCTTAAGGAATATACAGGACTTTCCTTTCCTTTTAATGCAGGCTCTATGGAGAAAATGTAATATGTACTTCATTTAACTAGTTTTGCTTGATTAATGAAATTACTCGAATTTTTTTTTGTAAATATTTTGAATATATATATATATATATATATATATATATATATGATAGCTGAAGTCAAATGGAAATATGTTATTTGTTATCACATGAATATGTCATGGTTCATAAGTAGTTATTTTTAATACCTAAGTTTACACCTCTACCCTGTCTCTCTCTTTTTCGCATACCTTCCTATAAGTTTTTCCTCTTCTAGTTGATAAAGTCGGTTTCCCTTCTCTTCAATGATTTGTTTTTCCTTATTGTCTTGCTTGACAAATTCTTTGCACAAAATTTTTCTGTCTTTCTTGAAGGATAAACTCATATTGTGATTTGGTTTGAATTACTGGTCATCTTGTTTGCATTTAATCGAGCTTACAACAGCCCGACCAAGTCCTTTGTTTGCATAGGAAACAACCATGAGCACAAAACACAACATTCA